>JAHQIW010005891.1:0-76912 GCA_019055375.1 Parelaphostrongylus tenuis | reverse complement strand
TCGATATTTTAAACGGGCCTTCAAAGCATCTAAACATCTGCAGTGAAAAGAGGATCAGTCGAAGTAACTAGTCTCCCGAGAACAGAACGAATGTCCTCATTGGGTTGGTAAGATAAAGTTTCATCTTTCTCTAAGATAATTGACTAGTACAACATCAACAAAATGATTAACCACTATTCAAGTTAACAAAAAGTATCAGTCCAAAATTTTTCATCTCATCCTTCCACCACACACTGAAAGCGCGAACCATTAAATATGGTGCCGAAAATAACCTCGGAAAATGTGGTGGCCGCCTAGTCACAGGGAGTCGAGACCGAATTGCTATAGTTTCGACCTTTCAAAGTAATCATCAGTTTGCGCAATAATGGCTAACCGAATCATGTCAGCACATTGTGTGGTAAGTCGCGATGCAGTAGAAATCAGTTCTCAGAAGAATATTTGCACGACTAGACGATATATACTTTCTTTTAAACTTTCCATTCACTCCAAGAAAGTTCCAGCGAACATAGTAGGCGCTTATCACGAGAATGCCGTCAAAGATGTGGCCCCTGGACAAGGATTTTTGTGAAACTCCACCTTCCAAAACTTGCTGCCAAAACTCAGGCAATCTCCCCGACTCGCTTTATGCGGACTGAATATGGTGTCAACCCCTCTGAAGAAAGGGCATACTTATACGGGGAGATTGTATTCCTTCCGCGTAAAAATAAATTCTGATGAGCTGGGGAACAAAGCGAGCCATGGAAACATTAAGCGAAAGTAGTTCGGATGGTATGGCAGGGACGGGGATAGATTCATTGTTAGAGGTGGGGCCCCGAGAAGGGTAGGCACATTAAAAGGATAAAGGGATAAAGATCTTGGCGTTGATCAAGTTCCCTGTTAGGGATGCGCCATGCATGACTTCAATTTTTCAACTTCGTTTGAGGTGATTGAATGCATATCTGGCCTTTACAATTACTCGCGGTGGCCCTCACCGTTGAAACCGAGTCAGTGAGCTCGTATCTTCCCCAGGACAAGGTCTGAGAACCCTGCCGAGTACCAATTAACCGGACCCCGGAGGGATGGACTGGCTGGGTCGAGACCATGGCGCGCGAGATCGTACACCAATATGGACCTCGTAGTGCGCACGCAGGGCAGCCTCTACCCAACCTATAGACCCGCCTGGAGGCATGCTCGTTATCTACTCGTTGATTTGAGTCCAGTATATAAGACTGTATGTCTTGATGGGTGAGGTGGACTACGAGCCTATGTGATCCTCTTGCCGGTTGGTCTCTACTTGAATTCATTCAGGGGAACACAAAAAAAAAGCGCCGTGAGTATGTTGACGAGATGATCTTGTGCTTGATGCGATTGAAAATCTAGGTCCTGGTGAAATTTTCTAAGGGAGTCATTGGAGGTGTTGGGCACTGATGGATTTTCGCGGACAATTTGGACCTTTCCAGGCTCTGAAGAAGGGAACTGCCGAAAACGTCAGCTGTCAAATAAAGTTTTAATGGACACCTCGTGTTTGGCTTAAAGAAGAAAATCAGGAATCGTATTTTTTTTGTTGAGCTTTCCTCACTGCGCTGTAGCATCTGAAATGATATTATGTTCCACAAGCGTCGCACGCATTTCGCGTTGATCAAACCTACATTTACTGCCACAAGTTTCTTTCCATACTGTAATGATAAGTGCGTAAGCTCGGACAGTTCAAAAACATATCTGCTCCACAAAAAATCTTTCTTATACCATTTTACCAATTTAGTAGAATGTGGTCATATAAGCCGTTGCGGACTATGGATTGGCGTATTCGGAGGTATTTTAGTGATAGTTCCGATTGTCCCACTTGCTCTTTTCAAATATCGTTTTTTTAAGAGCACTTATATCATTTGATGAAGAACGGGCAGATAAACGATATTCTTCTTTCGTTCAGATTTTCTCTCTGGGAGGGGTGCATTTTTTTCCTCCTGAATTACAAGCCGAGGGGATTACAAATAGGTACCTACTAGAAAATGGCTATTTTCCGAGCCCAGTCTTCAACGGATTCTAACTCTCTCGCCTTCTACGCCACTATCCACATTGCGGCGGCTTCGAAACATGTTCTTTAACTACGCCTTTTTCGTGAGTTAGGGATAGAGGAGAGGTAGTGAACCAGGATATTCTCTATTATTTGGCTTCGGTACCACTTCCTATGTAGTCGCTATCCGCTAAGTTTGACTTACGCGTTCCAAAAAAAGGGAGCCAATTACCAGTTTGTGTATCTCGTGGGTAAACTTACATATCTCTGAGTGTGGCAGTCCAACAAAATAAATCGTCCGCCCAGTTCCTCTTTGAGTGCGAACAGATAAACTCAAACAGCAACCATCGTAAATAACCAACAGCAGAGTAATGAGCCGGAGTATTCACAAGTAGTCTGAGATTCTTCTCTTTGTAATTGGATCATAAGCGGTTGTGCGAAAGCAGACGAAGAGTCGGCAGCTCTCATCGGATGAAACTATAGATCGACCTTATGCCAGTAACCTAATTATGAAGTAGACTACTATTGATTGAAATTGCCGAGGTAAAAAAAGTTAGTTTCCAATGTAATATAGCATTTTGAGTTGATGATGCTAATTCCAATACATTGGCACTATAATGTGGGACTGCAACTACAGTGGAAATCGTAACAAAGTTATGACTATGCCAGTTTCTGCAACACCCACAATTTTTTGCAGTAACTTGGAGACATTTAAGCCTAAAGACTTTCGTTGTGTTCCAGAGTTGTTTTGAGTTTTTCTAAACCAATAAGAGATGGGACAATTCTATACATCCAACTTCTGAATGAAGTGTGACAGTGCTCACTTGGCAAAAGATCGCAACCAGAAACATCCTATGACATGTGGATAATCTCTCCTTTCAGAAAACACAGTGCTTGCGAAAAGAAAGAGAATGAGAGAAAGACACATTTATGTGTGTTGATTCGACAGTTTATGGAATGCTATAGTTGCACTGAGCATGAAAAAATGAGTGTACAGAGTTGTTGAAATTTTTATCCATCAATTTACATGTGTTATGCTTTCAGGGTCTTCAACTCGTTTCTAGATTTTCCCGAGCCCACAGTGAGTCACAGTTTCCAAGTTGGTCGATATGTAACATAAGGACATCAGGACGTGTACGTCGGTACCTAGCGTCATGATTCATGACGAGCATATTGTTTATTGTCTATACTGTGTAGTTGGTGTGACTAAACATTTGCTACACCACCTTTTTACCTGTTAGGCAATACATTCGACTAAGCAGCGCGCAAGCTATTTGGTGTTATAATGCCTTACTACTCTTCCCATCTCTTAACTCGCCAGCATGCTCTCACACTGTCTATTAGCTCATCTCCTTGTTTTTTCATCTCATGTGTAGACAATCGACTGTTGATGCCGCTGTCATCGAATGTTTTTCTCATCCTTTCACATTATCTCATTGAACCTCAGAAGGAGAATTTCGCCACGAGGCTGTTCTTCACTCGGAAGTCCAGTTGAAAACTCACGAAGGTTGCTTATTCAGTTATATTAGACGTTGGTGAAAGCCGCATAACAGGACCGTGATTTTATAGAGCTACATTTGCTTTCGGCCGCAAAAACCTTGTTTTTTTCACAATTACAGGCGGGCAATTTTCGTCAATATATTATGCTTATAGAGAAAATGAAGTCTCTCATTTTCTTCTTTCCTCCCTGTCATTTAGGATGCCATTGGCGTGGAGAGCGTGAAACTTTTTAGATCATCCCTCACCTGAATCACTCTGAGCAACCATCCAGAATAAAATAATCAGTCCATCTACTTCTCTTCTGTATAGCGAGCTTGTCGACTGAAGAAAGCGTTTTTAATGCCGTTTTGTTGTACGCTAACGCAAGTCCCATCGATGTAAAGGAATTTATCCATTTGTGATCACAACTCAGTTTATACCTGGCCAAGACCACAAAGCGTAGTAAGGCCAATGCCCCGTGCAGTATTTGTCCTTGAATATCTAAAAAATCTCCTCAGGAAACTTTTGGGAATCTTTGAATGAATTTAAACCTCAGGATCGCGCTGAAGCATTTACACAGTGTGACTTAATGCGAAAGACTATGTAGTGCTTTTTGAACAAAGATCTCGTGGTGATTTCTAAAATCTTAGCTTCATAGCGCTAAAGTGGAATCCTGAATAAACCAATTCTCTCTTTCTCAAAGTGTGTATGTCTCCGAATAAATTATGGTCTGATCTGTGTAACATGTTGTCCTCACTGACCTATGTTAAAAAACTTCGACTTCCTAAGATGTGGCTTTCCATTACGTTACTGGTACTTTACTTCCCATTGGAAAACTCCACGACTGCTATTAGACTGGGTGCTTTTGAAACTGTTAGTCACTATGACGGCATAGACCCTCATGACAGAGTCGCCTAGCTTCTCACCTTGTTCGTTTTCATTCTGATCCGACATTTTTATTGTGACGTCCCACAAGTACTAACTCACTTTCAACTTTTTGTTAAATTTATCAATGATGACTTCGAAGAATGTTATGGTTTTCCCTGCAGAACTTCCGCGACCCATGTGCAACGCTAACCTTCGACAACGTTTCAGCTTAATGCTAGCGCGCTAAACAGTAAATAAAGGTGGTCAGAGACGGCACTGAAACCACATCGATTAACCGTAATCGTCTGACCCAAGTTGTTATCTGTTGAATGAATCATATGCTCATAATCAAACTCGGTTTGGCGAGAGCGTCAACACCACAGACACTTCTACTAAAGCAAGTTCTAACAAGCAATTCTTCACCGCTGTCATAGACGACTTAGAATAAAAGTCTCGATCAGTCCGATTACGTCGTTCTTTACCTTTCTTATTTATGGAAGCAGTCCTCTCTGGAAGATTCGGACTAGCTGAACGTGCATTGTAATTGCTGATCGTAGCATTTGTCCCTTTTGATGGACCAGATTGGCTTTAATTTTTCAGCGTCCTCACTGCACTTGTCCTGTATACTACCTCTGTATCGCGGAAATGAACTCCAGTTCTTTGCTTTAGGTCATTCATAGCCGCCGCATAGCTTGCTCAGCTCTGAATCAGAGAGATGAATGCTCATGAATAGTATGATAGTCAATCTCGGAGGAACGCAGAGGTGTTTACTCATTGCAGGCGACTTCTAACCGCCTTCAGGTCAACTTCCTATTCACTTGGTAGCACAATTTTGGCAACAAAACTTTGAACTACGACGATGAAGGCTTTCGCCAATTTTGCTGTGGTGATGACATTGTTCTTATAGCGTTAAGCATCAGCAAGGTAGAACGAATGTTGACCGACTTCGACTACGCTTGAGAGGTTAGTTTCCGACGAAATCTAACGAAAGCGATGTTTATGAGGATTGTGCTGGTTTTGTTTTGAATGACCTATAAACGCTCATTTATTTCCCTATGTGGGAAAGTCAATGCGGTAGACGACCCAGCTCAAGGATGAGAACAAGGGAGCCAGTGACGTGAAAAGCGTTTGTGAAAGTGAGAATGTAGTGAAGGAACATGGCACATCTAATTTCGCGCAGTTTCTTAAATGAACGTTTACTCCTGTTTCAATATAAGCTTCGGAATCCTGATTCTTAATTTAGCAGAAGAGAAATCATCTGACATTATTGAACGCACAATTGGAGGACGATGCTTCGTGTTTCGCCAACAAGAGAGAAGACCTAAACTCCTTACCAGCGTCAACCATCAAAAATGAGAAACTTGTTGTGATTTATTCACGGTAACTCCAGAAGATAGAAATGATGTCCAGGGAATCATCAAAGTGAGGAGAATCCACTAGATTACTCATTTGCTGCCCAGTGAAAAAAATGGTAGATTAACATCTACTTAAATCGCTCGACAATGAGGTGGCTGACAGTTGAGACAAGTGGGAGCAGTCTTCCCAAACTCACGCTGTGAAATAATTATTTTTATTTGAATTGCTGTGAATTCATTTTGTGAAAGCAATGCTTTGAATTGCTCACTCAGTGTAGTATCGCTTTGAAATTGCAGGGAGACTACTGTGGTCAAACTATTTGCCACAACAATTGAACTGTAAAGACGCAGCACTGCATATACACGGAACTATTTCAACGCGGAAATGATGTAACACGGAACTTCTTATTCATCTCCAACCATTGTTCGCAAAAAAACTGTCAACACGGTCTGAATTTATGCAGCGCTAACGGTGCTTCTTCCACTTGCCATTCGTGAAATGAATGAATCAGGATATATTACATTCCAAGCTAAAACATTTCTGAATAAACTTAGAAATGATAATGTTTTTGCTCCACACACAGTTGTCGCTCAAAATGGGACCCACAGTGGAAAAAATCCTCAATGAACATCATTTAATCCGTAGGAGTTGCAGACGTTAGTGAAATGCTCTAGGAAATACAAAATCTAATCCATTACAGCTATATAACAATTTCAGAAGAGCGAGTGATTGTTGGCTACTGACGGAAATGCCAGAATAGTATAGCATGGAAATCTTTTTTTTACGAAAGAGCGATATTGCTTCATAGCACTGCCTTGAGTAAAAACTATCAGATTACTTTCAGAAACGAAAGCTATTAGAAAACTTATCTTCATTTGAAGCTTCACGATGTTGGTATCTTTTTCCCAAACAATTGTTCTTCTTTTCGGTCGATGGGTTTTCGTGGTTGCTTGCGGCTGACGTTACGGCGAAGCTTTATTTATATGACTAGATACTGTGAGAGAAAAAAAAAGGAAATAAATTGAAAATCTAGGGTGTGATAAGCGACAACTGATTCAGGGAATATCACTCAACTTACCATCTAATCCAGTGACTACCTATGTTATTAGCGCCAGGGTGACGTATAGAACCCGCCCCCCCCTCCATGTCACTAGGTCAAATTATGGATAGGTGTAACACATCCATATAACACCTATCCATAATTTGACCTAGTGACATGGGGGGCGGGTTCATACGTCACCCTGGCGCTAATAACATAGGTATTAACTGGATTAGATGGTAAGGTGAGTGATCTTCCCTGAATCAGTTATCCGCTTATCAACACCGTAGATTTTCAATTTATTTTCTTTTTTTTTCTCTCACAGTATCTAGTCATATAAATGAAGCTACATCGAACAATACGTTTCAGGCTCTGAAGAAGGCGTATTCGCCGTAAAGTCAGCCAGCAGCAGTCTTGAAAACTCATCGACCGGAAAGAAGAACAATCAGTTGGGAAAATGACACTAACCTCGTGAAGCTTCAAATAAAGATTAGTTTTTCTAAGCTTTTATTCTCATTTTCAAGTCCGTAACCTTTACACAATAATGCTTGCTCAAATTTTACACAAATATAATGTACTACATTACGGAATGTATGGAAATTTTTGTTTCCTTTACATTGAGCAAGCAAATGTAGAAAAACCGCTTGTGTCTCACAGACATCGATACTTAGGAGAAAACTGAAACTTTCAAAATTGTGGGTAAAAAGCCTCTCTTCAGTGCCGCTACAGTCGTGTTTTGGAAAACAACCACTTTGCTTTCCCGTCACAGTGCATTGTTAATCCTATGAAGTATAGCATTATTGGTTTCAAAACAAACCTGAAGGGTTAACGCAGTTGTCTTTTCGCGACCAATTCTGACACCGCTTCCCTTCTTCTCCCTCATATTTGTGCCCTGATGCTACATCATTTCACGTCTGTTTCATAATTCTTCAAGGGAGTTTTATAGATAATTTTAATTTGGCTAACATTTGGTCATTATGTCAGCAAATAATATATCACAGAAGCATTAATTGTGAGACGTTCGTGTTAGCATCGAGGACTGACCAAAGCTGTTCCTGCTTCGCTGATATTTGTTTCGAAAAGCTTAGCAGCGAAAGTTGGCTTCGTTTTTTCTCACTCAAAGTTTTCTCTCACACATTTTTCCATTGCAATTCCGATTTCCGTGTTTTGTTGGTCACAAACATTTTATTTTTTGGAAGGTCGACATTTTATATTGCGGCATTAGAAATGAGAAGGCGGGAACCGATCGTAAGCCGCGTCGCTTGATAAACTGATGCGTTCATTGATATTTCTGCTTAAATGGTCTCTTATTGTCATTTAACAATTTACATATATCGTACTTCAGTGATTGATTCCCCTGTTATTATGAATAACAGGATATGTGGCAAAACTTGATTTAAAATGTTTTTGAATCAAAAACGTTGAGAATTTCTGGAATTATTGAGAAAATCAAAGAGCTGATCACTCACATATAAGTACTGAGTGTCAGATGTGTTGCTGCCTTGTGTTTGATCTGATGCAAAGGTGTAAATTATATTTACACTTGAGTCTGTATATCCAGAATTCCTTCTATTTTTATTGTTTTTTTTTTGCATTGCCATAATGTTTGGAGCACATTCAAGAAAATTGAGTGGTATGCAAAAATTCGACTTCAGCTAGGAGTTAAACCCGCGTTCTTTCCTTACCGGTGACGCGTGTCACCACTGCAACACCGAGGCCACTGCTTGTTCACCACTCATTTTTCAGGGTCTCGTCTCTTTTTCATAGCCATTAGCAACCAATCATTTACAGATTTAGCCGGGAATGCAATATCTCTCTAAATATCCAGTCAAGCTGGCGGCCATTGTAGTTATATAACTCCAAAATTTCTTATGTTTTTACTGCTTTTTCACAGTGTTATAATGTTTAGAATATAAGTCTACAATGGAGTTATTTCATTTAATCGATTTGACAAGGGCAAGATTTTATAAATATACCCAGTGATGTAGAGTGATGTGCGAAACTTTTGCGTCAGACGGGACTCGAACCTACATCTCACTCTCAAGTTGTGTACATCACTCGACACTGTGTATATTTATGAAATCTTGCCACCGTCCAAATGGTTAAATATATTAGTTTCGTTTGATCTTTATACCCAGTATCTGTCAGAATCACTGGATTCTATGTCGCTACCGACTTCGGGGACCAAGCCGTTGACGGTTGGCGGCTGATAGATAGATGCGCTGTTGCGTAGAAAGAGTGGTGTGTAAAATGTGCGTTAGTAGTGTAACGGGTTAGAGCACGCGCTCCTCGATAGTGCGCACGAAAGTTTTGCGCATCACTCTGCATGACTGGGTACATGAGTCTACAGTATTTGTTTAAATTCTGAGAAAACGAAAGTAAATAATCTAAACATGGCAAGACTTTGAACCACTCCCTTTACTGTCTCACTGATAGCCACAATCTCGACAATGCTTGGATGTAGATTGGTGCCTGTGGGTCAAGGTACTGAATAAATAATCTGCTACTTCAAAGCTGTCACAGTTCAAATTTTTTTGTAATAAAAAGTTGAAATATGAGTAACAAGAAATGACCTAAGAATCACCCACAACGAGTTAGTTTTCTACTATGCACTAAGTAAGGTTGGAAATTTTGTTACAGCGAGCACTATGATGCTTTCTGTCACGAGTTTCACCACCTTGCCTGTCACTATGGTTTACGCTGGAGAGCCCGAAGTTTCTAATCGGGTTGCAATATAGGAGCGAATGAGACGGGAGCTGAAGCATTTGCGCAGCGTCTTGTATGCAAACGATGAGTTTTCAACCTTCAAATCCGATTTTTTTTTTTCGCAAACTATGGAAAGGTGTAGGAAGTGAAATCCAACAATCCAACATTTCAAGAGCCTCCTTTAGCATTAACATAACCACCTTAACTTCGCACAATTCTATTGGAAGCAGTCCCGAACATATTTTATATAAAGTAAGAAGTCTTATCCAGGCCTTTGATGTTCTCGAACGCCGAGGCCTCAGCGCACTCTTACCCAAAACTTTAATCACGAGCATTTTGGTTCAAATTGAAGTTGAAACCACATATGAGCCAATGCGTTGTCAAGAAGTTCTTCTCAATGGTCTGAAGGAGGCGGCGGCCAAACGCGGGTGTTTAGCGTTGAACATTTATTTGGAAGATTTCAGACTCAATTAAACTACTGTAGTAGAAACAATTGCATTCCAGTAACTTATGCGTTTTGCAGTCGAGGATAAGAACAAACAAAACTGAATCATCGTCGGCAACACTGTGTCGGGAATTTGCACTAAAGTGAAGGCAGGAGGCCAAACCGAATGACTGACTGTAGAGGCTATTCCAGCCAATCACACGCCAATCTCAGCAACTCTCTCGGCTTCATTTGTTTTTTCATAATAAAACCTGTTTCGTGGTGAAAAAACCTATTTAGACTTTGAATATTGCCAGGGCGAGGTGGTCGAAAGCGATGTGGCAAGGTGTATTTAACAAAGCAGCTCGAATGCCGGCCTCGGGTACATTTAAGTCGCACTTCTTTGCGGCAATCATCACCGTAGGCGGAAACTGAATGGACTATGACGTGTTCGAAACAAACACTTACATTTAACCGCTATTTGTTGCAGCATTACAGCAGCAATAGACTGCTGAATCAAAAAAATGTTCAATCAAAGGTATGTAGTAAAATACTCTGATGTGTAAAATGTGATAAATTTGTTCTTAGTGCTTTCATACCCGTAGCTTGAAAATTTTCAGGCAAAAAGGAGCGCGAGAAAACTTCGTTTATGAATCCAAAAAATGTTGCTTTACTGCGTGCCAAAAGTTACTAATTTCAGAAGAACTTTACAATAAAAAAAATGAAACGTTTGAAGTAAATAACTGGGCATAGTCATGCAACGGCATTACTTCAAAAATTCGGCTGAACTTTTACTCATCCGCCCATCGAGAAGTGATTTTATCTACAAACTGAAATCAACAGTAACATCGAGCAAGGATAACTGTTCAATCATGTGTTCAGGCATTCAAATCTTAAGTGCCATAGAACTATCAGATCAAGTCCTTTTCTTTGTAATATGTTACCGAAATCCGCTATGGAAGCCGACCGGCAAAGATAGAGATTATTACTCTTGAACTGGAAATCTTCATGTGAAGTCCCTGCTGCATGCGTCTTGAAAGATTTACAAAAGGTCATGAGAGCCTTTTGAACGCTCTCGTTTTCAAGAAAGCACTCCCAAGAGTTAGGATTGCTCTTCCAAATCAGAATAATATGTTCTGAATAACGAGTAGATATCGTGCAGTAATCCCAAAGCTATTACAGGAAATTTACTGGCATTCATAACATTTTCTGCAACAAACCACTGATTTTTCTCATTGAAAAATCGCTGCCTGATCAGTCGAGAGGGCAAGTGGTGCTAGTCGGTTGGTAGATAAGGAGTAAGCGTAAACTAAAAGCAGCAGTGTGCTTTCTAGAGCTGAAGGGGTTTACAAATAGATTTCTCGTGAATCAGCAAACCTTTATTCCTACGAGTTCTTGATTTGCTTCTAAAATGAGAAGGACATCAATAATTCTCAGCGAGCTTCATTCTCCTGATCCCAAAAAGTAATAGGTGTGACAAAGTTGAGAGGGTGAGTACGGAGAGGCTGCTATCTCAGAGCCAAGTAGACTGCAAAAATCATAACAAACTGAAATGATGATTTATACCTGTAATACATGTGCACGGGCAAAAAATGTATTTCATTTGATTTGGACGCGGATAGAAGAAAAGTATATTATCTACTGAATGAGCCTGTAGCACAAAGTTGGAAAAAAATTTATTAGGCTAACGTTTTGATGCATCTAAGCCGATGGATGAATCGAAATTGCCCACGTTCGTTCTTCCTAGTTACGGTCTTTTCCTTCGTTGTCGATCGAGTCAAATTTTTTACTTGTGCGGGTACCATTCAAATGAAATACTGTACTCGGCGATGCACTTCATACACGACGGTTGTTGATTATAGGTAATTAATCGAAGATAGTGTTCGTTTTCTACCAGACAATGCATACTACAGTACTCGGGAATATTGTTGTCCTCCACGGGTTTTATAACAATTTATCGACCTCTTATTGTCTTCGGCAAAAACAAACAGTCACACATTATCTACCAAATACCTCTTTCTCAGTGGTGGTGGGAATTACTCCAGTAGGAGTACAATGATATAATAGACCACATCATAGTAAATCAAATGTTTTGCCTAACCGATGTCGATGTTGTTCCTAATTTCTACACAAAGTTCTACTATCGCTTCCTTCAAGCAACGGCCCATTTTCCTTGCAGTCCAATGGCCTGCCAAAACAAACACACTTTCCAGAAATACGCGACAGGAATTATTAATGATTAGTACACAAATTTCGTTATTTCTTTCGGCTGCTACATCTGTCATTGGCCTTCAGTAGTTTTTCGATGGTGTAATTTGCGCTCTTGTTTACTTGAAATTTTCACGAGGAAAATTCTTTTTAGTGTAGCTTTAGCAGTCATTGGATAGCTTGAGAAATGGCTATTTCGAATGTAAACTTGTCTTCTAAACTAACTCCTAAGCAAAGTTTTTAGTGCGGTGTAGCAAACGACGAAAAGAAATTACGTTTTACCTTCAGGATGCTGTACATGGCCTGCTGTCGTTGATGCATAGATTTTCAGTGGAGATTTAGTAACCATTAAAGAGCTTAAAATGTGGCGATTCCAAAAGTTAGTTTGTTTTTGAAGTGGTTTTTTGTGGCGCTGCAGCAATGGAAAAAAAAGATCACGTTTCGCACTTTAAGTGAACACCGCACCGTTCCAACTTCGTAGCAAGTGTGTTCGTTTTTGCGTATCAAACATCTTACGATAGAGGCAACTTATGATCAGCAAAAATTATGTAATTGAGAGCCTTCTATGAAGGTCTTTTTTGGTAGAAAGAACGCTCAAGTGTGCTGAAAATTCCCACATTTTAATACGAAGGCCACTACACTGGGGAAACAAAGCATTTAAATCTCATTGCTTGTTTTTTGAAGATATTTGAAAGCATAGTTTAAAAACACGTTTCCTTTAATGTACGACTCTTCCAAGAAGCTTATATGGTGCGACTTTTAGTGTGCAATCGAAATAAGCTTTGATAGAGCCTCATAATCATTAATCTGTAGAGCATCACTACGAGAAATTGCATAGTGCTGACCCAAATTTTTCAAACCTATCACTGACGCTGATGATTTTTTGTTCAAATTATATAGTCAGCAATCAATGACTTATACAATAAGCTAAGCATCGGTCAACAGCACTTCACTTCAAATATCAACACCGGTCAACAATTTATCCGCTTTGCATATGACCGTGCTTGTTACATTAAACAATTAGCGCTTTTAAAGCAGTAAACATCAAATCCCAGAATGTTTCTCACTCATTATTGTCGACAGTATTATACAACATGATATTTGGGCAAGATACACAACTCCTCGTCGAAGGAATAAACGAATGATTGATATAAACTTAGTTATAGTGAGAGTTATCGATGAACATATATCGAATACAGCACGCACAATAATTTTTGATAAATTACTAGCTGATCTCCAATTTTTGTTTACTGTGATGACTCTTGGGTCCTGTATAATACTAGGGGAAAGCAAAACTAGAAATTTTCCTTGTGATCCCTTTTGTGCAATGCAGTACAATTGATTGAATGTCAAATTCAGTATGATTGCGCAGTAAACGAGCATTATTTCTACAAAAGACGCGTATGACTAAATCGAAGGCATATGAGCGAGTAGAGGAAATCATGTTCTATCAAAGTGATACAAGAATTCCGAAAAGTTTTGCCAAGCAAAGAAAAAACAACCAAGCAACAAAAATCGCGCAATTCGCTCTGCGCGTAACAATTTCTATAGCTGCACGTTAGGGGTTAAGGAACAGTGGTTTGGAAAACTGAATTATAGAAATTCCTCCTAACCGCTTACGTCGCCAATTGGTTTGGAACCGCTTGTACGACCGCTTGTGTGAGAGTGACAATTGTAAAGTATGCCCTAATGACAAAGAAATAGATTGCACGAGTTCGGGTACAATATACCTGATCTCGTGCACAACATCGGTGAAGAATACATATCAAGACAGGGAAACCACTTTGGATCCGCATTAAAGAACACTTAGATGGAAAGCCTAATTGAAGGAGGATTTTTCTTGGAATCATATAGTTAGATTTCGATTCTCATAGGCACTTATGTTAAAATAATCTAGATCATCATTGAAAAAGCTTTTGTAACGCAGTTATAAAAAGAATTACGCTTAACTCTCTTTGAAATCCCTACTTTAAAAATAACTTCTGTCGGATGCAATTGTATTTCAAAAACTGTGCTCGTGAGTCTTTGATTTTTTATACAAAAGAGCTATTTTACTAGATTACTAGTATTCATTCGATATCTGAAATTAATTTAACTTGAATGACGCATTTTGTTTGTCAAATGGCTTGGTTTTGTGGTGTTACAGTCGAATAAAGTTTTTATCCACATTTAAGGATTTCTCGCCGAATGAAGATTTTTATATGAACATCTAATGATATTCATAAAGCAAATTTTAGCGATTTCAATGACGTAATTTTTTTTTAGAGTGGACTACTTATGAGCTGTGGTAGTCAGAAGAACATTGCGTTTCACGCTTCAAATGGTGGGATTTTGCGAATTTGGCCTATCACCGTGCCTTTAGCAACACATTAGCTAACTGCGATCGTAGTCTTCTTCTGAGTGCCACAGTACAATAAAGTGTTCCTTTCGAAAACAAAGTTATTGTGGAAATTGTCGAGATCTGAGCTACCAAAGATTTGTTAGAAGTCCAGCCGAAAAGCTAACTTTAGTGGGAGTTGATTTTAGAGCGCACTAAGGGAGATATATTAAGAATGAAGTATACGATCGAAATTTCCAAAATTTAAACAATCCAATAGTTGATTTAACTCTGACGAACACCAAGAAACGCGTTTTCTTCTAAGAGGTGGTCAAAGCAGGATGCGGACATTGAAAATTTTCCAGATTTGCGAAATGTAATCTTCATTTAACCACCGTTACAACATCATGAGAAGTCCTTAATAAAAATAAAACACCTTTGGAAATTTTCCGTATCCAGTATTAACAACTGTTTATGGAAAAGGCTTTATTCGGCGAGAAATACTTTAATGTGAAACAAAACATTTTTTCGAGTGTACAGCGAGGGAAACAGGCCATTTAAGGAATAAATTACATCATTCAAATTTTCTTGATTTCAGCTATCGAGTGAATTTCCAAACGTTTTATACTTTTCTACCAAACGACTCAAACGCGGTGAAAAAAACGAAAAGAACCACTATTCCTCCATCTCTTCTTCGCACAGCATAGCTATAAATAGAGATTTCGAACGAAATTATGCATTGATCTGAACAATGGAAATCTGACAATTGATTAAATATTAAGAATTATCAATGATTTGGGATCGCATGCAACAAGCAGCGGTATTTTTAACGAACTACTCATTGTTTTCCACCAATGTGGTCAATTTTATGCTTTCATGTAATGAAGTATACGGAGAGATGGAAGAAATGGAAGATAAAATTGACTGAATTGTGGTTAACTATAAATAAAAATTCGATAGTGCTGGACAGTGCTTCTAAATATAGCCTTCACTTGGTTCATCTTCGTCAAATACCTGCTCCTTTCTTTGAAAGTGACGAATATAAATTGGTCCATCACGGTAATTCCAATAAAATTAACCTTACTCAAGTGTGTTCTATTGTATTTCTATTACTAATACATAAATCCCATTTCTTGGCGGTAAACCGAAAATATCATTGGAAAACTACCACATTAGCCTTGGAGCAGGCGTCGGCAGCCTCTCTTTGTGTTCGTCCGAGGCGCCCGTCACCGAAAATGGCGCCGTCCGTAAAGGGATATTAAGCGATGCGCTTCAGGGCTTGACTAGGCGGCGAACCCGGGAATATGTTATGCTTGCTCAAAGAAGAACACAATAGAGCCGAAAAGAACACAGCCGAAGGAGGGAAACAGGGGTGATTATATACGTCCACATTATTCTGAGCGAATATATGTGAATAGTACTGGAACCCATCTCCTGCTGGCGGGTCAAACAGAACCCACGAGTTGGTCCACCGCCGTTGTCGTGAGCGCTGCTCACGATATGTGCTGAGCTTCGCAAGTATAGAGAATCAGAGAAAACTTCGGTGATGGAATCATAGGATCGCAATGGAAGAATGACGAAGACGATCGCTCAAGAAGCCAACAAGTGATGAACTTGGCTGCTATCTCGATGACTTGGTGGCGCGATCGCAGCCGCGACCTTTAAAGGTCTTGCTGCGATGGAGCACGTCTATGACCAGTCTGTGGGATCGCACAGCCAGATGCCAATAAGTATCCACGGGTCCGTTGCTACGTCACCTGTTATGTTTTGATTTTCACAGGTGAGCCCCGTAGTAAGTAAATGATGTGTAATGAATCACTAAAGCTAGAAGAACTTACTAGCTGACTCTTGCACAAGGTAACAAGAATGTGAAAGGCTTACTGACGCCCGCTTGAGTCACTCGACGGTCACCGGTACCATCAAAACAGCGTTGTAAATAGTTGTTCATATGAGCTATGGCAGAATAATTTTGTGGAGGCGGCGGTGAAAATTTGTCGATTTGGCACAGTCTCGTACTGAAAGTGCAAGAAGAATACCGTAACAAAACTTTCCGTCGTACAGCAATTCGAGTGACTCGACCTACGAAAAGGCAAATCAGAAGGTGGGCACCGGTATATTCTTTCTGACAACACTTGATAATTTGTATCTCTAACCATGATCAACACTCTCCCTCTTCCTATAGGAACATATTTGAATAGGGACACATACATTATATTGAACATATTAAAAAAGCATCAGATTGGTGAAAAATAGGGTACAATTCATGCGTTATCGAAATGCGCCATTTTATATTCGAATATAGTCTGGATAAATGTGATTATGTTGAAAATCATTCAAATGAGCAATTATCGCCCTTCAGTTGCTAATTAAGTGATGCCTGCGATTAATTTCATGTTTATTTTAGACTAGGTGAAAGATGTTCATTGAGCAAAAGTATTCACAGATTCAAACCGTGAATTTGGAATGGATCATTAAGCAGCAGAAACAATTTGCTCGTCGACAACGTACTTGCTCCAGGTACTTCCAACGACCGCATAGTGTAGAGGTGGTTTAAGAAGTTTTGCTAAAGAGACGCGTTTCAACAGTACATATTCCGGAATTATTTACACCGACTTATATTAGAATTTCCAAGATTTCGTACATTTTTTCTGCTTCTTCTCAGTGTTATGATGTTTCAAATATGCCTAGGTGAATTGAATGCTAAGTGCACACTACTCAATTCTATTAGGCTTATTAGAAGTTAAGAAAAGCAAGCGACATCAAAGCTGGTCCTTATGAGACTACACGAGATGCTACAAAAGAACTCAACGCCAACCGTCTTATTATTTCAGCCAACTGAAGCGGAATACAAAAGTAGATGCAATTTCAGAACAAGCTGAAACAGCATTTACTTTTTTACCGGACTAATACAGATCAAGATAAAAGAGATTAGAAGATCGACTTCGATTACAATTTTCCGAGCCGGTAAAGGTGATTGATGGAAATGACAGGTCAGACAAGTCGAATTTTTTATGATCGTTACGTAGTCCTGGTGGGGTTTTGCAATTGGAATCCTAATCTGAATGTGAGCTAAGACCCTTGAATAAAACAACGACATAGTGAGTCCCTGAAAGCACTTTCAAAATCGTCCTTTGTTACAATAAATTCAAGGATGTAGAGTCGTGTGCAAAAACGTTTGCGTCAGCCGGGATTCAAACCCAGATCTTACTCTTTTTGGGAGCATGTGCTAAAACATTGCACCACCGACGCTTGTTGTGCACTCCGGTCTTTCTAAGCTACAACGCGTTATTTGTCAACAGCCAACCGTCAACGGTGTGGCGGGCAGTCATTATCGACAGTGAACCCACTTATAATAGCAGATATTGGGTTCCAATAAATAATCGGAAATTATTTTATTCGACCGCTTATTGCGGTGTTATGATGTTACAATAAACCCAAAGGCGTAGAAAGAGTGGACTTAAAAACGAGCGCCGGTGGTGCAACGGTTTAGCTCACGCTCCCGGAAAAAGCAAGATCTTTGTTCGAATCCCGGCTGAGGAAGACGTTTTTGCACACCACTCTACATTATTGGGCTTATTGTAAAATCATAACACCGCAATAAGCGGTCAAACAAAATGACTTCCAATTAATTACTATCCTCTGTGTTTGACGAAATATGGAAATATATAACACTGCTTCTTTGATGGGTAAGGTGCCTTACGAGCTTATGTGATCTCCTTCCGGTGATCTCCGCTTGAATCATTTAGTGGGAACACGTATAAAAAGCGGTGACTATGTTGAGAACTGATTTTGTGCTTGATGAGATTGAAATCTAGGTCTGTTAATTTTTTACAAGGGAGTAATGGAGGTATTTGACTGATTGGATTGCGGACAATTTGACCTTTCCAGGCTCTAAAGAAGGCAAACTGCCGAAACGTCAGCTGTCAAATGAAGCTTAACGTAACACCTTGTGTTTGGCCTAAAGAAGAAAATCAGGAATTATATTGAAGCATGCCGAGGTTGATAGATAGCAGAAGAAGTACCAGCAAAATTCATCCGACTGACAAAAGAAGCATTATCACTAAAGAAGAAAATCGTCTAAGCTCGACAATGTGTAAAGTTTCTCCGACGCTGCATAGCACATTGGGTCGCTCCGAACTCCATAAAACGAAAACGACTTCACGCAACATGTGGTGTACCAGAGGACAGCCATCGAATACTGGGTATCGAAATGAATGTGCTCCGCGTCTGTCTACGAACTGAGCAAGACAAGATGTACGCTATGCTGAAGAAGTGCGCAGCGAAGGAATATTATTGTGATCAGTCTTTGGAAGACAACCTTTAGAGCAGGATAGTTGGTGGGTCAGACTTGATTTACGAGTCCATTAGGTTAAATGCTAAAGTCAATTTAGGAGAAAATTCGATGATCTTTTGAGTAGATCGCGTAACACGATTTTGTGAGGGCATACGTATACCGCGAATGAAAAACAAGCGAGTCACAATAGGGCAAGTAATGCACCAAGTACTTCAAGGGTCACTGTGCTAGGAGGCATTACTCTCCCTGATGGCGCGCGTTGTTCAACAACATCGTTGCGGAGAGTGACATAATTACAACTGACATAGCATATCTGAGTGCACGTCGCGCAGTGGTTAGAGGTGCTCTGCGTCGCACACGAAGTCAATGGTTTGATTTCGAGCTTATGGCTCACCAAGCCATCCTTCCCTCTGGGGTCGACAAGCTGGTACCAGACAGGTCTCAGACTCGTCTGGAAGTATAGGCAGCGCCGACTCGGTTCAGCGGGAGGCCATCGTGAGTCATTGTAAACGTCAGATATGTATTCAGTCAGCTCAAACGAAGCTAAGAATCAAAATCGAGCGCATGGCGCATCCCTCAGAGATTGGTCAAGCCGTGATATCCTTTATACCACATTTGCTTTTTTTTATTCTGTCTTTGCGGCCGCACAGCTTGAGAAATGCCGATTTTTATGTTATACTCGGTTTGTGAAAGAAACTCCATAATACGCTCCACCAACGAGAAAAGATACCGTTTTGCATTCGGAGTCGATGTTCCAACTTCATAGCGGATTTGTTTGTAATACAAAGTAGAGCTGTGATTCCAAGCTAGCCTTATTTCCATAAAAAATTAATTTGTTATTAAACGCACTTCCCTACACATACTTTTTTTGAAAGAACGCTCATTTTCGCTAAATCTTCACTCTTCAGCGCGAGGCGTACAGATTACACCGATGCATAATATTCACGGTTGTGTACAAGTAGGTATACCATGCGACAATAGATTGAAGTTCCTCAATTAAAGTATGGAAATTCTAACAACTAAATTACACTAATGTGGGGCTATTGTAACGAACATTGAAACTGAGTGTTTTAGACCTTGTTCAAGTGTTATATGATTTGACATTGCTTTTTCAGCCTTTCATAAGGCCGGTTATGGGCACATATCTCGTATGAGACACGTGTGCGGCCTTGCAGCCTCAGCACTCGCACGGTGAGTTTAAGTTCAATCTTCAGGGATCTACTTCTAACAAAGGAATCGACGACGAAAGTTCTACACCCGACGTACGGTGAAACAATCACCGTGGCGTTCTTTCAAAGTGTCAAGTGTGATTTTGTCGACTGTATCATGTACCGTGGAACTAACGAGGCTATAAGGCGGAAACACGTGTCTTCCACTGTATAAGTGCCAATAACTGGCTTCATGTAAGACTCAAAATACATTGTCAGATAATATTGGTTCATTGTTAAGCCTTATCAATAGAATCGTATGTCACCGCAATGTGCAGTATCATTTTTGATGAGCAATTCATTGTTTTGTAGTCTTATGGGGCATGTGTCAACCAAAAATAGACGTATTGAGGTCTCTTCTATTATACGCGGCCGTTCACCGATCATTAACTGCCTTTAGGGGTTATAGAAATCTGATGAATTTCGTTAAAAAAGTCACCAGATTGTCATTGCAATGGTCGCACTCGTCGCGCCTAAAAATCAACGTCGGACTTAACGGGGTTAAGAATAACGATGGGATACTACGGACTGGTGCATGTTTGAAACCACATATTGGGCACTTGTGTGAAAAATTTAACATTTAAATTCCCAATTCTTAGAAACACCACTGCAGGATTTTTACTCTGAGTTTAATTTTCAGAACACTGTTGTGACTTTCAAACCTCTTGTTCAGGTAAGAAACGTACTGAATAGAAGCGGCAAAGGGTAGAAAGTAATTCAACGGCAAGCAGAAGATGAATACGCCGATACTTAACGACAAAAAATATTTTACTCATCTCTCACGCATAACGTACGCCGACTGGAACATGCAAATGTAGCGTTTATATCTATGTACATATATTCAGTCCATATTTTCATGGGGCCTGAGGAGGACGGGGTTCATAGAATTTTTTATAATATCATCGCATTTTTCCCTTCCCAAAAAAAAGCAAAAGAGAGAAGGAGCTTTCAGACTAGAAAAAGTGGTCAATGAGTCAGCGCATTAAACCAAAAAAGCCATCAGGGAGCCTCAAAGTAAGGCTAAAAAGTAAAAGTACGGTGTTGGGTTGTTCGAAAATTGGAACAAAAATCCTGCTTCGTTTTTCTTGTATCACCTGTATCACCTGCATCACCTGTCGTCCCGTTGATCGTCGAGTGACTCGAGCGGGTACCAGCAACTCTTCCATTTTTCCCTATCGCGTGCAAGAGTAGCCCAGTGGGTCCTCCTCGCTCTAGGGATTCGCTGAGCATCATGTCTTTCTTCCATCGCTTTCGTAAAGAAATCGGACCAACGGGTCAGTGGTCTTCCTTTAGAGCGCTTGACGTCCCGAGGAATCCAGTCGGTAACGGCTCTCGCCCATCGGTTGTCGTTGAAGCGCATCACGTGTCCGGTCCACCTTATTTTCGATATCCTGGCGTGTAGAACGGCGTCTCTAATTTTCGATCGTTGACGTAGGTCGGAACTTCGGATCCTTTCTCTCACTTGCGAAATACGGGATACTCCTAGCATTGACCTTTCGACTGCGCGTTCGATAACTCGAAGTGATCTTTCATCCTGCTTACGTAGCGACCAGGTTTCTGCTGCATACGTTAGGGCAGGGATAATTGTCGAGTCGAAAAGGTGGACACGGAGTCGAATGTTCTTTGTCCTCTTCACTACATCTTCGATGCTCTTAAACGTTCCCCAAGCCGCTCGTTTCCTCCTGCTCAACTCTGGGTCTAGGTCATTCATCATGTTGATTTCACGATCTAGATAGATGTAACTGGAGCATTCGGAAATTGTCGTTCCGTTGAGCGTAAATGGGGCATTAGAAACCCATCCGTTCCTCATGAACATTGTTTTCGTTAGATTCAGTTGAAGACCGATCTTTCCACAGGCGTTATCGAAATCAGTCAACATTCGTTCCGCTTGGCTGATGTTTGGTGTTATGAGAACGATATCGTCAGCAAAGCGAAGATGTTAATTGTCGACCGTCAATTTTCACTCCCATATCGTCCCATGCTAATGTTCGCATGACGTTTTGTAGGGTGGCAGTGAATAGTTTTGGAGATATTGTATCGCCTTGTCAAACCCCTCTTCTTACGTCAGTGGTGATATTGTTGTAGAATAGAGATATTTTGGTCGTGAAATCTTTATAAAGCTCACGAAGGATCATTATGTACCGAGTAGGGACGCCCTGGTTATCCATAGCCTCTATAATCGCTTCTGTTTCCGCTGAATCAAAGGCTTTCTTCAGATTGATAAAAGTGAGACAGAGTGGTTGTTTGTACTCTCGCGAAACTTCAATGAGTCTTGTGATCGATCTTGAGATTTCTTGTTTATCTTTCATAATTGCCTAAGAGAACTGAGTGGTGAGCAGGAAACGGGGAATCGCACCGTCTTTTCATCTTATCCGGGGACACGGCTCCACGGATGCGCGTTTGCTCGACCACTCATTCTTTAACATTTCTATGTTAGCTGTCAGCCACTAACCTTTAACAGGTTTGGTCGGGTATGCGGTTTGCTTTATAAACCCAATTGAGTTGACAGCCACTACGATAAGTGATATTTAAAATCTTTGGTGTTATTACTGCCTTTTCGCAGTGTCATGATATTTCATAAATACCTAAGAGAACTGAGTGGTGAGCAAAAAATGGCCTCAGGTGGGAATCGACTGTTCACCACTCAACTCTCTTAGATATTTGTGAAACATCATAACGCCGCGAAGAGGCAGTAATAACAATAAGGATTTCGTGTATATCTTTCGCAATAATTTTTTATGTAGGCTTTTACTATGTGTAATCGAACTGTAATAAGTATTGTTTTGATTTTTGCGAATCGAAATTCGATCGTGTTGTATCGCAAACGGTTTGAAAGACTAACAAGGTATGCGGTAGGAAGTGTTAATGAAGGCATAGCAAGCTAGATTGAGAAAAATTAGATTTCATGCAAAAAGGCACACATACGTACATACATGCAGGTGTAGGCACTCTCGTATACGTACACACAGACATTCACGCTCATGCTTGTCAAACTAACCTTTTCATTTCGATAAGAGAAGAAATCGGTGAAAAATGAGATACTGTGAAATTGGAGTACTAAGAACTATGTAGCAGCTATTAAACGAAAGAACTAATATTTTTTCTCATCTCTTCCAAATTCTGTTCTAAACACCATCCGGCAGTGTGTTCGCGCAACACAAACACTCGCGCCTTTAAATTGGCAACCAAGAAATGTTTCCCATAGAATTCGGCCAGTCTTGTGCTTTGCTATTCACAGTCTAAACCGAAGCAGAATCTTGGGAAAGAGTCACGCCCCCAGTAGTTCCACTCGTCTACCGACGCTACTTGGAGCTCGGCTGTGACTTCCACCTTTCCTGGCTCTACAATATTCTGGTCATATCGCATTGTAAAAGAGCGCATGTGGCGCAGTGGTCACAGGTGCTCTGCATCTCACACGAGATCAATGGTCCGATATCGCGCTCATGGCTCACCAAGCCATCATTCCCTCTGGGGTCGGTAAGCTGATGGCAGACAGGTCTCGGACCCGTCTGGGAGGAAAAGCAGCACCTCCATTCGAGCAACTAAGTGGAGCACGTATTCAAAGCGTTATCTTGGAAGTTATTATGTGACGGCCGACGTGATGAAAATCTGGATTTGGTGGTTTCTTTTCAATGAACTAATGGAGATGTTTGTCCGATTGGCTTGTGGACAGCTTGATCTTCCCACTCTCTACGGACGAGAACCGCAGAAACGCCAGCTGCTTGAATAAATTGTGCTATAAAAATCTCGTGTCTGACAAAAAAGAGAGGCAGGGAACTATTTGATAGAACACTCACAACAACATTCCGCATCACGTATTGTTACGTTGCTTTTAACAGTTTTCGTACTTTTTGTGAGTCACTCATTTGAGAATTCATGCTGCCAGATCCAGCGATAAACCTTATGCTCAGTGCTGAAGGAACAGCATTTTAAGACAGAAAAATATTTGCAAAATTTTAGACATTGACGAGAATAGTTCAATATTAAGAGAAAATTACCAGATATTTAACCCAGAATGTGAATGCCTGAAGATGGGATTTGGTCCATTTTTTAGATAGGCGAATGAGTGAATTTTTAGCTGGAACTTCAGAGCGGCGCTGTTGTAAAATCAATTCCGACTAATATACCAAACCTTATAATATTATTTATTTCACAGCAGAAATTCAGCCAGAACCACATGACATGTTGGCTCAAATAATAATGAAAGGATCTATTGAAATTTGAGCGTGGTCTTAATAAAGCACTCGAAGGAAAGGTATAATATGATAAAAATACCAGCCAGCTAGCAGTCGAGTGCGAAAACACTCAGTGTTAGGTGAATGTTTCACCTGACAAAGAGTGTAAAGCGTAGGTCGTCGATAACTATATATAAGGAGTGTGACGCTCCCGAGAGAACTGAGTATGAAAAGATCGACAGACGACGGGCTCTGCCCGGCTGATGAGTCTGTAAGGACGAAACACGTGTCTTGGGCTGTACAAGAGCCTTTACCAGACCACATGACATGTTGGCTCAAGTAATAATGAAAGGATCTATGTGGGAATTTCTAAATTACTTCTCAGTAAAGTAATAAACACAAATTCATCACATTGTGCATTTCAATATAAAAGCTTTTTGGATACATAGAAAAGACCCAAAAATGAACCGAGAAGAGGAGTGCCTCGCAATCACGCGTGACCTCAAATCATGCCTGAACTGATCCTTCCGCCCTGAGTTATGCACAGCCCACTGATGCACTGACCCTAAGCGGCTGGTCTTCAGTGAATAATGGATGGACCCAAAATATCACAATGGTGGATTTTTCTAAAATGAAGCTTCCACTATGTCATCCAAAATTAATTTCTAACGTTTTCTGCTATGGTTATGGAGGTTTTGGCTCAGTGGATTGTGGATCAATTGATCTTTCCAGGCTCTGAAGAAGGCGGGCCCGTCGAAACGATAGTCACCTCGAATATTGTATATTCAAGCTGTATTACTAAGTGTATTGTTGCATGCTTCGCTAGTACTCAATAAATAATATCATTAACACCTCGGAACGGCTAAACAGAAGGAAACACTCATTTCAACATAATTTACTACTCTCCACTCTGATTGTTCAACACCAAAATGGTTGCTAGTTTATTGATAGTGTACTGCCATAATGAGCATCGATTAGGTAAAAATGTTTTTTTTTTAAATATCACAGTTCACTTCCGATTTCAGCTGACAGTGACCGTTACCGTGTACAAATGCGAACCAAACGGGCCCGATCTTAACATTCGAAGCGCTCTGTCCACAACATTTTGCCACATCGACCTCGACCAATTAGCCATGATGATGTTTGTAGTCTACATAGAATTTTTGTCCTTATAGAACGAAGTTGTGGGAATAAAAAAAGCTGTCCAAACCGTGAGAGTTTCCTGAGAGGGACAAGTGCTCGCTCTTGATAGGCTTTGCAACCGTCGCACATGGCATACGCCCACCTGGCCCAGTCATTGGGCAAATTCCCGTCACCGCTGCTACCGACGTAAATACAGCTTTCCATCGCATCCTCTACAGGAAACTGTAAGTCTTAGAAACACTTCTTCTTTTGTAAAATAGACAACTGAAGAAATCAAAACAATGTTGGACACTAATTTCCTTCTACTTTTTAAAACCTACAAAGCTTCACTTATTAACACACTAAATACTATATCATTCTTTATGTGTAACAGTTGAAAAGATATTCTCAATTTGGAAGATTTTGATGTTATGGCTCTATGATAGTTTTCCTCAAACTTTGAGAATCTTATAAGAAGTTCATAGAAATGTATGCAAAAAAAAGTAACAGCTCTGTCTTATAGTTCGGATTCGAGTTCCTAAGTGAAGTTTACTACTGGAGACTTACGGTCTTCTGGTCTCATTAACATCTTACATAGCAATGGTTCGTAAGTGGTATTAAACTTTAAGTTGAACCAGAATATTGGAGATCACAAAATCAGGCAATATGCTCTCCGACCTTCAATTTCGAGAACATCGACGACCTAGAACGTAATCTTTAACAATTTTGAAGAGTGTCTCGGAAGTATTCTCAACGAACATATGTGATTGGCAAGTCAGGTTAGCTTTAGAGACTGAAGATCTATGAGAAATTGCAACTCATCTCATGCGTCTTTTCAGAATCACGAAAAGGAATGAAATACCTGAGTAGTAAACTCACTGTTTGGCATTGCAAAACGTTGTGCAAGTGCCTGAACACCATCTTTGCTGGTTGCAATACCAGGGAAAAGGGCAGAGATTACTTCGTTATCTGTGTAAACACGCGATAATAGGCAAGGTTGCTGGGCCCCGCTGGCAGTGAAGGTCCTAGTTGCTCGCTTGCAAACGAAAATTTCATAGTTTTTGTAGTGAATGGTTGTAAATTAAATTATCAAGAACTTTAAAAAACCCGGCTCTCATCGTCATTACCATTCAATAACACTTTCTTTCATAATTTAGCTAATAGTCACGCAGTTGAAAATCGAACTTTATTCGGCCGATACTTCGACGTCTTCGTTTCTTCAAAGCCGATAATTCTAGTTGATCGTCCACAATTATTCGTTTTCCTTGTCGTTTAGTCGACTCTTTCTCGGTGAAGCACCGCCCGAATGGAAACCTCACTGGGCATTGTTCATTGATAAAGAATTGAAATTGTTTTTATTTAATCGCTTTTTTGCGGTGGTATGATGTTATATATATATATATATATATATATATATATATATATATATAAAGGATAAAAGGATAAAGCTCTCGGCGTTAATCAATCCCTGAGGGATGCGCCATGCATTCGTTTTCAATTTTTTAACTTCGTTTGAGGTGATTGAATGCACATCTGGCCTATACAATGACTCGCGGTGGCCTCCCGCTGAACCGAGTCAGTGCTGCTTATCCTCCCAGACAAGTCTGAGACCTGTCTGGTACCAATTTACCGACCCCGGAGGGATGGATGGCTTGGTGAGCCATGAGCGCGAGATCGAACCAGTGACCTCATGTGCGACGCAGGGACACCTCTAACCACTGCGCCACATGCGCTCTTATATATATATATATATATATATGTATAATATATATACCCATTGATGTAGAGTGATGTGCAAAACTTTAGCGCCAGGCGGACTAGGCACGCATTCGCGGAAAAGTGAGGTGCTGGTTCTAGTCCCGCCTGATAAAGAATCGTTCTATAAATAATGTTTCTTAATCGATTGTCTTAGAAATCATCTCGTTTGAGAAAATCGATCAATTATGAGAACTGTTTCAAATCTCCTCAAGGTTTAGCATGTCACTGGCCTCATGTACATTTTGGCAATCTTTCAAAATATATCGATGCTCTCAAGTGACATTTTTAACAGCAGATTGAAGATGTTTATCTATATAACCAAATGCCATCGACTTTGAAAAAAGCTCAGACAACATTTCACAAACCAGTACGAACTTATAACTAACGCTGGCAACTTGTATGGCAGTCATCTTGTATAAGATAACATCGCTAAGTGAAAGTCTTCATTCGAGCGATCTCCTTTTGCAGAAAACTGGACGTGCACAACAACGAAGACGAAGACTATAACGATGGCTAACGACAGTGGAGAATCAAATCCAATCATGGGCTCCAAGATGACGAAGACTTTGAAACGTTAACCCATTAAAGTACATTCATAAACTCCTGGTGTTATCTAAACTATAAAAGTCGCTGCATTGAAAAATTTCTTAGCTTATTTTTCTTCTTAAGCAGAATTAAAACTCTGCCTAAAAGTAGCGCAGTCTACGACAACAATGAAGCAATGATGGAGTGCTAGGAATGGTCATTCTGATTAGAGCTTTTAACCTCCTAAGAATGGGAATATTTGTAGAATTGTAATAATTCCTATTCATTACTTTGACCTCCAGGAATCACTCCACATCCAAACACGGTTGAGATTGAGACTAGCAACAAAATCACAATTGGACAACTCCAAAAATACTGCCTTGTTTCTAAGAATAATCATTTTCCTAAAATAGAATAAGTATCATAGACTAAACTAAGATTATTGTCTAGATCTCTTGTGTGAGATCATCCAAGAGATAACAACAGATTCGGCACTCGGCACCTATACGAGGGTGACGTCGCCTTGTCTGGTCTTTGATTTTTTTCAGGGTTTTTTCAAGTGCTTTGAAGGATCTTTAACTCACTTAATTCAAAACAAAATCTTTGAAAGCGTATTTTGTGATGCATTGTGCTAATGCGATGCCCAAAAGACTAGTTATCAAGATGAAAAAATCTCTGTCAAATCTCTATGAAAATGAACTGCGTGGGAGCGAGAAGTTAAAGAAAAAATTTCAGTGTATGGCGCTAATTTCTCAACTTGCTCGGCTTATATTCGGTTCCCGCCTTCTTATTTCTGATGATGCGACAATCGACAAAGCGCCCGAATCACAACTGCAAATCTCAGAAGAAGTCTTCCGAAGAAAGATATCGATTGATAAAAACGAAGCGCAATTCTATTTCAAGAATTTCGGTATCAAATTTTAGCAAAAACTGCGTTCGTAAAACTTCGGATGCTCTGGTTAGCCTCTTTTATTTAGCACGCCCATAAATTATAGGTTTAACGGAGTGGTCAACTGATAGCCAAATTGAGCAGATCCATAGAATTTCAATGGTATGATTGAGAAATGGGGCGTGTAGTTAGATGTTAGCAAAAATCCATCAATATGAGGATGTTAATGGAAAATCGTGTCAGGATTGGGTCCTAGAATGAACAGCTGCATGAAGAAATCAGTTGTTGCCATGAGATAACGAAAAATATCTACCAACGAATGAAATCGTCAATGTATCAAAACGAGAAAGCACAGTGGACGGTATTAAAGAATGTAGTTGATGTGATGATAAGCAGGCCGCTGCTACCCTGTTCACGGTCTAAACGTTTTCAAGGTGGAATGTTTACAGCGTCCCCGCCGTCTTTTTCCCGCATTTTCGCGCACGAATGTGCATGACCAAACAAAAGTCTATTGCACATTTATATAGTGAAATCTCATTCTTTTTATAGTAAGATATGACATATTTTGAGCCATAGGTCTAGTGCTATTAGGCGCCTATTTCGTCTATTGGGACTCATCAGTAGCACCCTCCCCTCGGTTCCGTCGATCCCTTGAGGTAAACAATCCTCTAAAGGAAAACGCGACGGCACGAGTAAATTAAGCACCCAAAGATTAGGATGATGTTATTACCTGACTTTGTGGTGACCGGCAGTCGAGCTAGGCTATTTAACATGAAGTATACTTCTTCTATCGACTGCTTTTTTTACAGAACCCGCTCAACAATGATTTAATTGATAAGGATATGACATATTTGAGCCATAGGTCTAGTGCTATAATAGCGCGCTATTTCGTCCGATTGTACTCATCAGTAGCACCCTCCCCGGGTGCCAAAAAAAAAAGAAGAAATAAAAAGACAGATATCTAGTCAGATAGATAAAGTGTCATTTTAAAAGCCGTAGAGCTCGACTTGACGGTCACACAACAAGAAGGTCAAGTATAACATCATCCTACTTTGGGTGCTTAATCATTTACTCGCGTCGGTTCCTTTAGAGGATTGGTTACTCAAGGGATGACGGGCGGGGAGGTCTCGACGTGTGAGTGCAATGGTCGAATGATGAGCCCAATAGACGATAGAAGGGCCTATAGAGAGCAGGCAGAAGATAAAATATTCATATCTTATCAGATTAAATCATTTGAGCGGGTCTGTAAAAAAAAGCAGTACGATAGAAGAAGTATAGTTCTTTTTTAGTGATACAATCTCTCCGTGGTCTCTCCATTTCTGTGATGTTTCTGAAAAATCGTTCGTAAGTTTGGAGTTTTCTTCACTGCACTAAGTGATCAATTCGACTCAATCAGTTTTCGAGGTTTGAAGACCTAGAAGATGTCCACTCACAATAAGTTTCAAGGCAGATATTGCTGTGTTATAGAGAAGAAAGCTACAAAATTTGATGCCATTCAGACATTTTCTTAGTTGGACAATATTACTCGTCCTCATGTCCACTGAACTGTTGCGGAGAATGCGATGGTCCGAGATTTTGAATTTAGAAGAGTTCTTTAGTGACCCTACATCTCTAACAAATTACTAGGGTCCGGAAGAAAGTTGTGGAGTAGTTGTACAAAACCGAAATTCATGAATGAATTCCAAAGAAAAGCAATAATAGCTACTCTCAAAATAAAGGTCATCTTTTTCTATGACTTTCTCCCATCGGCTCGTCGGAGTACATTTGCTTCGGACATCAGATCAAGGAACTCTTTACATGCTTTTTCAGCTTCATCGAACCACTCAAACATTGTTGGACGTCCTTGAACGGGGCTTGTCTTCGAGGTCAAGATCTCCAGCATTTTAGAAGCGTTGAAACATGCGTCCATCAGCGGATTTACTTGTTGTGCCTTCCTTTCAACTTTGTTGACTACATCGACTGAATCTCGATGTGAAAGACGCTTTCTCCAATGATGACGCAATAAAACACGAACTGCGATTATGTCGTTAGACGGGGCGGAGGCTTGTAACAAAGTGAAAATAAAGACGAATAATATCTAGGCGCATAGTGGGAAAATCCACATAAGAAAGTGTAATATTTCCATGATATGCATGGGAGTTATCCCATGCTTATTGAAGTGCCCCAGAATTTTCTTTGCAACCGTAGTGAGAAATGTTTGAAAAATCATCTTTTCGCAGTGAAAGTCTCATCCCATTAGTAAACGACATAGTGCTCGAAGGATTCATTTCCAAAGTGCTGGCGAAAAGTATCCGACTTGAATTGTAGTGAATTTTGTTTCAACTATTTCGCGAATAGCAAATCGAAAGCACCATCAACGCTGTACTTCATAGAGACTGTTTATGAGTTGTACAAACCGTGATTGAAGCTGAATAAGCTATTGCATTCACAGCCGTTCCGTGTTTTGAGACGTCCGTGTCGTTTTGGTTGAATTGCCGAACAACGAACAATTTCGCTACAGTATTCTGCCTGCACTTTCAATACGAATTTGTTATAGATCCGCGAATTTCAGGACATTTTTTGTATGGAATGCCATCACCTATATAATCTGCTGTTTCCCTGATTGTCAAGTAACTATAGCGGAAGCTTTCCATATTCTCCTAGTACGTCAAACTGGCTCAGTAAGTCCTCTTCATTGAAGGGATTGGCTGGACATCATGTCCATCTCAGAAATTTTTGTGGAGAAGTTGGACCGTATTAGGTGGCCTTCTTATTTTGTGTTAGACATTTCAAAGGATTCTCCCGGCTTACGTCTATCGTCATCCGCTGTCAGCAAAACGTACTATGTGTCCAGCCTAAAGGCTTTTTCCAAATCGACTCCATTGTTCTTTTCATTCCCCAGTCATCGTCCATCTCGTTATAAAGACGTCGTCTGGCCCCATCAAACTTGTTTTTATGTTGATGCATATTTTGCTGTGCTTCGAAGACAGGGCATCCCTCCAAGATGTGAACTGCGAAACATAGGGCCCATACTGGCACATGTTCTCACTACAGACTGCAAAACTGCGACTCTAGCGTCACATAAGTAGATGAGTTAGGATAATGAAATTGGCCACTGGTCTCTGACAAGAGTTCAAGCTTGGCTCATGCTGCTTCGGTGTCTTCCATCGAGTTTTATTCCAAGTTGTTATACACACTCAGAGATAGTTCATGAATCATGTAAGTAATGGCCTACACAGTTGGGGATCCATCCCTTCAGCCCATTCCCGTTACACCAGGCATCCATCATAACTGGGTTTTGACATGATATTACTTTGAAACCTCTTCAATTTTTGGAGGTAATCGGAAGTAATTCATGCACTCACGTGTCTTTTTTTTTGTAAGTTCTGCTTTGTCCAGTTTCAAAAATGAGTTTCAGAGTAACTTCCATGGTAATATTACACAGCACACTTAATGTACTGATCAGACGCTACTTATTTACGTCGACGTTATGCCCACCATTTACAAATGGCATTACATGAGTTTGGCACTATTTACGAATGCTAGTGTGCGCTATGGTTGTCGTTGACTACATTCATAAGAAATTTCTCTCAATGAAGCCCGATAGCCTGAGAACTGCCAATCACTTTCCATTGAACGGTAGCCGACCACAAGTCATTAGAGGAAGCACAAATGCATTTTGTCGCCTTGATGGAGTCACAGGCATGACAGTAATCTTGAGATGAACAAACAACGCTCACAATTTTCGTCGAGCTATCTACCCATGGTGGAATTTGACTTATGTTTTCATAATCGACTAGCAATCTTCTCTTTTAATCTATGAACGAATCTGAGGTCATTTCTTGCGTGACATATTCTTCCTTTCAACGGCATTTAGTGATGAGGCCCATGAATAAGTTTCTCCACTTCCACTCAGAGTCAACGAAATCAAATGACGACTGTGATGGCACTTGAAGATATCTAGTAATGAGGCTGGCTTCACCTCTTCGGAAGCTGGACAAACGGCGCTCTTCCAACAAAAGAGTGCGGTGAACTTCTTTACGAGGGCTCACTGATTTGACCGCATTATTTTGTCTAGGTGACGAAAAGAAAATGCAGTGAATACAGTCAAATGGATCAAATTAGGAGTTCGTTGTGACACTATGAAAACAAAAAGCTTTACCCTTGCTAAATATCTGGTAATTTTTCTTCATATTGCACCATTCTCGTCAGTGTCCAAAATCTGCAGACATTTTTCTGTCATAGAATGCTATTCCTTTAGCTTCAAGCGTACGGTTCATCGCTGGATATGAGGAGCAAGAATTTTCGAATGAGGAACTCACAAAAAGTACGAAAATGGTTAGAATCAACATAACAATACGTGTGGCGGAATGCTACTGTAAGTGTTCTACCAGATAGTTCCTTGTCCTTCTTTCTGAGTAAAACACGAGATTTTTATGACATAATTTATTCAAACCGCTGACGTTTCTGCTTCTCGTTCTAAGAGAGGGGGAAGATCAAATAGCCCACAAACTAGTCGGCCGAACATCTCCATTACTTCATTAGAAAAAATCACCAAGTCGAGATTCCAACCACATCGGCTGCCACAAAATAACTTTCAAGATAGCCCTTTAATACGTGCTCCACTTAATTGCTCAAATAGAGACCAATCGAACAGCGATCATTAGGACTGGTAGTGAACTACACTTTGGAATCTATTCCATATTTAATGCGGTGTGTTTATGTGTGTATGCTTGCATCGATCTGTGTATATGTGTATATATGTCTTTATGTCACTGCGTATGTTTTTATATATGTGCGCCTTTTTCCACTGTCCTCTCGATGAGTAGACCATTGCTTATATTGGTTTTTTATTGGAGAGTGCTTTGATTAGTTTACCTTTCTTGGCGACTGCACAAGAGTAGTTAGGCTTTGGTACCTATTGCGAGTTAGTGAGTGCTGTGTGCCGAATGGATCACTCGACTTTATCTATTACTCCTCCACGAGGGTGTATAACAGATTATTTGATGACGAACATTGTCGATCCTGACATCAACGAACCATATTCATCGCCGTAAGTAATAACCTATAGCAAGTAACAAATCACGAACATAATTGCCGTTGAAGAAACAACAGTTACGGGATGTAACGCAATAGTAACAGTTCATGATCATGCAAGAGATGTGAGCCTGTTTGGTCAGATGTCCGGAACCCCATTTATCTAAATGACTGAGAGGAGCTACACATTGTAAGGAGCAGTGACTTTACACATAGGCAATATACAACGGCATGAACTGCAGTGCGATAAAGGATAAAAGAATAATGATCTCGGAGTTAATCAGTCTCTCCGGGATGCGTCATGCAAAAATTGAGCGTTCTTTCCAAATAAAAAAGTATGTGTATTAAATGCCTCCAAAAACAAGTAAATTTTTCATGAAATTAAGGACGGCATAGAATCACAGTTCAACTTTGTAATACAAACAAATCCGCTGTGAAGTTGCAACATCGCAAAACGGTATCTCTTCTCGCTGGTGGAACGTATTTAGGATGCTCTTTTTACAAACCAAGTATATCATCAAAATCGACAATTCTCAAGATATGCGGCAGCAAAGACAGAATAAAAAATAAGAAGTCAAATGTGTTTATGAAGGATAAATCACGGTGTTGATCAATCCCCGAAGGATGTGCCATGCACACGACTTCAATTTTAGCTTCGTTTAAGGTGTTGAATGCATATCTGAGTCTTTACAATGACCCACGGTGGCCTGTCGTTTAAGGTTTTGAATGCATATCTGACCTTTAGCAATGACCCACGTGTGCCTATACTCCCAGACGAGTCTGGAGACCTGTCTGCTACCAGCATACCGACCCGCAGCGAGGATGGATGGTTTGGTGAGCCATAGGCTCGAGACCGAACATTGACCTCGGTGTGCGACGCAGAGCACCTCTGTCCACTCTGCGGCAACGTGCACTCAGATGTGCTATGTCAGTTGGAATTATGGTTACTCTCCGCAACGATGTTGATGACACGCGCGCGCACCATCAGGGAGAGTATGCCTCTTAGCACACTAGCCCTTGAATTTCTTGGTGCATTCACTTACCCTATTGTGCTCGCCTGTTCTTCATTAGCGGTATCCGTATGTCTCCTCAAAATCATGTCATGCGATCTGCTCAAGAAGATCATCGAATTTTCTCCGTAATGTAGCTAACCTAGCTTCTGATACAACACCAGGGAGTTGCAAACATGTATGGCTTGTCGATTGAGCAGTTCATGGTCCTATTAAAAGAGTGCTTGAAGTGCTTAATCTTCAGATGGTCCGGGAGATATAATGCTCGATTGAGAGGGACTGGCAACTGGGGCAGTGGCTGGCGCTTAGTCTGGCTACTGACTTTATGTCGAAAGTGGAAGCACAAGTGATGGATCTCTAGCCATGACTCTACTGTAGGTCATATAGATGATTGTTTGGTTATCTGTTCCACTCAAGAGGAGCTAGATAATTACCTTAGATTGCTGAATGAACAGTCAGAGTATATAGATTCACACCCGTGAGATACCAAAAGATGACTAGCTTCCATTCTTGAACATGCAAATAAAGTTGACCGAGAGCGGCTAAATAACAAAGTGGTACTGAAAGCCAAGTAATAAGAATATTTGGGCTCACTATCTCCTCTTCTCATCCACTCACATACGAAAAAGGCGTCAGTAAGAAAACATGTTTCGAACAGCAGCCAATGTATGTACTGGGGAGGAGCAGATAGTAGAATCCGTAAAACTGGCTCGGAAAATAGCCACTTCTATATGGATACGAATTTGTAACCCCTCGGCATAGGTTTAGAGGAAATAATGCGCCTCCGAACGAAAACTCGAATGAAAGGAAAGTCCCGTTTATCATCCCGTTCTTTTCAAATGAGATTAGTACAGATATAAAACGCTGTTTGAAAAGAGCAGGTTTAGAGCAATCGGTGGCTATTATTGAAATACCACCGAAGTACTCTAAGACGCCAGATAGTTTCGCAACCTCTTATATGACCGTCTCTGTGCAGATGAAAGATTGTAAATATGTCCTAACGGCAGAGATGGTGATTGCATGAGCGTAGGTACAGTCCACCTAATCTCTTGCAAGCGTGTAGCGATAAATATATTGGCGAAACGGGTAGGCCGCTCTATGACCGCATAGAAGACACCTAGCTGACAAACGTCTTAATAGACGGAACACTCCGCTAGGGAGGCATAGAGCACAGAAGCACGACGGAGTTGATTTTGAGATCGAAGTCACCATCCTTGCCCAAGAACAAAAAACATCAGCGCGAAAAATTCTGGAAGCACTTTGGATTTACACCTACCAATCCAATAGAAACCGCAGGGAGGAATGCCTCGTTATCACTCGTGAATGAATCAGTATGAAAGACTGTTGTTTTGATGGGTAGGGTGCATTACGAGCCTATGTGATCTCCTTCCGGTGATCTCCACTTGAATCATTCAGTGGAACACATATGAAAAAGCGCGGTGAGTATGTTAAGAGTTGATTTTGTGCTTGGTGCGATTGAAATCTAGGTCTGGTGATTTTTTTCTAAAGGAGTAATGGAGGTGTTTGATTGATTGGATTGCGGACAATTTGACCTTTCCAGGCTCTGAAGAAGGCGAACTGCCGAAACGTCAGCTGTCAAATAAAGTTTAATGTAACACCTTGTGTTTAGGCTAAAGAAGGAAAACAATAATTGTATTAATAACCATATCTCAAACGCGATCGATCTCCCTGCTCCTGCCCGCCTTCTGCCACGGTCTTCGTCTTGTCGAATAACGTGTAAACAACGAAACCAAGAATGTAAAACTCGATCGACTTTCCTTGCTAGAACGGGAATTTCCAGGAAATAAGCACAAGGTTTTAATTATTAGAAGTTACGGTATCAAATGATTACTAGTAGTCTCAAGAAAGAGCTCTCGCGGCGAGGCTTAAAGCACAAATCTTTTCTTACTCCTACAGCTCTAACAAAGAGCTTTTCCAAAAGTAAGCATATTTTTGAGTTTTTCTAAAATCTGTGGTAGCGATTTAGTGCGGCACCCTATAGGAGGACGAGTTTTCAGTGAAATATAAGCGCGATAAGAAAAAAAAAGCGTAGTCGTGATTTTTGTTTTAAATTTTGCACCATTATACAAAGACTTTTTCAAGAACAGACTACGCAAGAGTTTAGCCAGAGATTCATGCTTTCGAATGTCTACTAACGCTGCTATGGAAAGTTCCTGTCGAGCGAATGAGGTTGAATTTCAATGTGTCTCATAATTATTGAAAAGTACTCCATCTCATGTGTTTGCTTTGCACCACTGTGGTGTTGTGGATGTTCTACAACATCAAATTTACTCAAGTAAATTGTGTCCTACAGAGTAGAATTTATCACAATCATCAGTGCAAGCCTGTTAACAGTGCACAGCACTGCCTTTTTGGAGACTTTATAGGAGACTATTCTGGAAAGTGATATATTGATGTAATGAAAAGAAGCTACTCATGCATGAATTATTTAGCTGGTGGGCATGTCCCGATCTCGTGACAGATCTCATAAACATTGATTGTTGATCTTTTGCTTTCCCACCACTTTTGGGTTATGCTGTTGTGTTTCACGCATTCTTCTTAACATCCAGAGTCCATGAAATAATGAAGATATTGCAAAACACCTGAAACTGTTCGATTTATTTGGAGAATTTTCATGACTGGTAAGAACGGAAATTCTAATTGGTTTCACTGTATGCTTGCATAAAAGCATATGCGATGAAGCCACTCAGAACTCAGTATGATGATGAGAATCAACGTACTCTGCAAAGCAACTCCAATAACAGGCCCCATACAGGATCGTTTGCTCCCAAAAACACTGTTCAGAGTTTTTATCCATTTTCAATGAGAAACGTATTGCGTGAATGCTGCTACGATTTGGAAGCAGTGCCGAACCGTTTTACTTTGGTTTCATTCTACATTATTGTCCTAAAATTCACAATATTTTTTGCTGTAGATTGATCATAGAGCCACTCAAATTTGGTTGCTAACACACTGAGTAGATCGCTGCGCTTTGTAGTCAATCTCGGCAAACAAGAATATGCTAGGAATACGATTATGTCAAACAAAGCTCGCAATGCGTCAGCTGTCCATATATCATTAGTTTTTCCAACACGAGTCACATCGTTATTTTCCTTTTCAAAGTACAATAATTCGGTAAATCTATGCGGAGAAGCATCCACATTAAAGTGGTGCGACCAGTTGTGTCTTTCTTTGCCGAAAAAATTATAATAGAGTCTAGAGTAAAGTGGTCGAAAAAGAAATTTTCTAAACACGTTGAATGAATTGACCCTCTACCGTGGGTCTGAACTGACATTTGGGAACCTCTTCTTAGAAGAACATTTCAGAGGAAGAACTCCCAAAAAAGTGTAACCCCACTAGCGTAATTTTAACAGTGATTCTTGCGATCTTAAAGACTATGAAGAGTGCTGTTTCTTATTGAGTTGCAGTAAAGTCTTGCTATTCAGAAACATCAATTTTATAGTTCTTGGAACTGGTGTGTACCTTATGCACTAACGCTAAGGATATAGCGAGAAGGAAGAGAGTATGAATAGAGGAAACATATTGTTGATTAGATTTAGCACTCTACTGATCTAAGTCTTTTTATATGTGCCTTCTCTTATCAAAAGCAGGTGCCACCTGCCTGATTAGGATTGTTTTCATACCCTCAAGTGAAGTTTCTGATGAAGGGCATATTGAACGGTAATCAAAGAGAGTTTATCAATTCACTGAAAAGCTGATGGATTTGAAACTAGAAAATCCTTGAGTTAAGTCCTTCCAATATCCAACTCTATCAAATGATGATTTCTTGTTGTCAATTAACTTTTCTGGGTCCAATTTCTACTATCTTATTTTATTTCTTAACCCTTTGACAGCAGAGTCTTTTTTGCTTACCCGGGCTATATATCATTCAACAGCTCACATCTTAACAAATTGATACAGTACTTGTTTTTGGAAAAAAAAGCCTTCTTGAAGCAGTGTAGCAGGTGCAAAAGTAAGATCATGTTCCGCACTCAGAGCGCATTTTCTGCTCAGCCCAAGGTTTATCGGTGATCTTTCAACGGATTTTTAGTAGCTGCCTGATATCATAAATTTCAAAGTCCTAAGCTCTGCTTGGTCTTTTAGATTTCGATAAAAAGCTGGAAGAGCAGGAAAGAAGACCACGGGTTGCTCTCCTATGCCCTAGGATTAGGCTTAAGCCTCATTGGCAGGTTTCTTAGACAATATATAATGGATGAAATCGGAAGCCGTGACCTACAAAACGATGGAACAAAGGTTTCAGTACTTCTCCTCTACCCACAACCATATTCGAGAAAACGTATTTTTCACTTATTTTCAGCGTTTTGGTAATCACATTCGATAACTCAAATCTCGAGAATATGAGCGGTGTACTTGATTTTTTAAGAATGGCCTTCATATTGCGTCGTAACAGTGGAAATAAACATTATAGTGGACTATATTGAGATAATTGCTCAAAAGCAGTATAACTGGCAATGTATTCTGAGCCTGTAATGAGATCTGTTATGGGAACGTAACAAATTCAGGAAACGTGTTTCAGTCTTACACCTTTGTCGGTTGCGAGGTACCTTATCGTACAGTCAGCTCCTCTGCAGCTATATAGGATAATCGACAAACTTTTTAAGCTTGACGTACGGTGTATCAATCACCGTGGCGTTCTTTCAGAGTGATGAATGTCGATAGCATGGCGCAATGGCTGTTACCTGAGCGTATGTAGGGAACATTAGAATCGACAAATTTGAGACCTTCTCAAGATGAACTCAATTTCACAATGTATTTCGAGCCTTCCACCTTATACCGCATGTATCAAGTTCGTCGCCGATTCTTCTCTATAAGAATAGATAGCCTTAGAAGTGACTGAACAAAAAAGCACAGTGTAAATGACGAGGTGGTAAGGTCAAAACATAATTCCTTCACTAGCCCATAGCACACCTTATGAAAAAAGCAAAACACACCGTTAGTAAAAATGAAAGTTTCATTTCACACTCAAGTATCTTCCGCTGGATCAACACTTTTCTTTCAGACATTGACTAATCATTCGACAGCTCAAACCTCGGAAATTTCAGTGATGTACTTGATTATCGAGAAAGACTTCTGAATGTGCTGCAGCAGTCAAATAAATATTGAATTTTCGAACTCGCCGCGCACTTCTTTGCTCCGTTATCTGGATGAAATTTAGCAGCAAACCGCGCTTTTTGCAAAATAGCAGCTATCACACACCCTCATATTTTTTTGACTGCTATAGCTCATTGGATCTTTTTTCTAAAAGCCTGCTACTTTCATGATTAGTCGAAATCTGAACCATCAAATGGTTTTCAAAGATATAAGGGAAAAAATTAGCTCAGCCAAAAGTGCTCGAGTGTGAAACATAATTTTATTTCTACTCTCACAGCGTAGTGAGAGAGCCATCCTAGACATAAAGTACATTGCTGCCTTTCATTCGATCTATATTTATTGCATTCATTCAACAGCGTAAGAAATCTCGAATTTCAGACGAAGTCTGGTTTGGTGGTAAGGACCTTTAAAGTACATGCTATCAAAAAAAAAAGATATACGTTTCGCTATCGTAGTTCATTTTTTCAACTTTACATCGGATTTTTGATTATCTAGTGAAATTTCGATGCAAAGAGAACTTTGTGGCTACATAAAGATAAACTTAGCAAAGAAACTCATACGACTTAGTTCTGCAAAAGTAATTTTCTGTTGTTCCTAAAGATGTCCACTTTAAGTACGCGTTTGTGTTGTGCAGTCGCATTCCTTGAAATGTGCTCGTGCTTTTCTTACCTTCTCAGTAAAACATAGCATCTTCACCAAGCTATCACTAATCACTCAATAGCAAAAGAAGTGGGGGATTTTATTTGAGCTTGGCTTGTGCAAAAATCTTAGTGCGCTGCAATAAGTAGAAGAGAACTACGTTTCATTTTATGCGATGATAGCCATTGTTTGAACTTTACACGCAGCAAAATGTTGTTTTTAAAAGCCTTAACATTATGAAACGACAGATTGTCTTTTAGGGCTACGTATTTTCAGCTAAAGAAATGTCCATGTGCTCCGAAATTCAAACCATTCAGTTAGAAAGTTGCTTCCCTAGTAAAAAGACAGACTTTTAACCATTATTGTACAATATGGCCTATCTGAAAAAAAAACTCAGAAACACGCTGTGTTACAATAAACAATTTGTAGAAGAAAATTATATGAATGGGGCAGTGTTCATGTTGAGTAAGTCTCGAAGAGTTCGCATTTGCCAATTTGGAGATTAGTCCTTTGAGAAACTATGCATTGGACACTGACCTATTATTTATTTTAATATGAAATTGCTTGACAATCAACATTCTGTACAGCCAGCATAGACCATCCAGCAACTTAGCTCACCCATACATCAACATCAACCGGCAATTTTCCCTTTTGGCGTAGAGTTTGCACTTCTGACGAAGACCAGATACTTCATTCTTTTTTTCTCCATTGTACGACTGTAGTATTAGGTTAGGGTATAGAAGTTCTGAGAAAATGCTCATATCTTTTTTGGGTATCGACCAGTTTTTGTATTTTTAGGCTCATTTGAAAGCCCGTTTTCAACTCGTTGATTAGTTCACAATTTATCTCTTATTTGAGAATGGAGTTAGCAAGCGAACAAATCAGTTTGTTGTTGATGCGCGAATGGTTGTTGGGTTCAAATGCAACAATGGCAGGTGAACGCACCAATCTTTTGCATTTCTTTCGCTCAATGGAGCAATGGTTCGCGCGACAAAAACGTTTGATAACGATATTGAATAGCACATTTCGGTCATTCATTCTTCAACATAATAGAAGTCGGAATTTTATGCTCGCGGAATAGATCTTCTGCCGGAGAAGAGGCAGGAAGCGCTTGAAGTTGAAGGGGAGTATTTTGAATAGTAGTTTTGTCTTTGTTCGAGTATAATAGGTGCATAAATAAAAGACGGGCTTTCAAATGAGCCCAAAAACACGAAAAATGGTGACATTTAGAAAAGTTACTAGCATTTTTTCCAAAATTTTTCTCAAACTTATTACTTGAATAGCCTGAAAAGTGTAACAGCTGGCCTTAATTCGTGCAATTTTGTTATCATGCTGTATCAACAAAGAGAAAAATAAGTTTGAGCTGCGGTATAGTTATCCGTTTGAAGCTTCACAGCGGGATCTACTGAAAATTCACAATATTGTATGGATCATGGAAGTACTTTCATCCCTGCCAAAGAGGCAGCATATACCGAGGGGATTTCTATAGACTTGTTTAGTAAGAATCACGTCGACAGTTGAATACTGCTTGGAGTTTTTACAGGCTTCCTCTTCTTTGAAGCGTGGACAAGGTCAAAAGACTTCTGCCATCTACTCATCTGAACACTTTGGAAAGTGGAGCAAGAAAGAATGTAAATGCCGTGTGACCGCATATCGAGCAGTGAGGAATATGTCTCTGGAAACAGTGCATAATCTAATTTGCATTTTTCTGATTCTTAAGAACTTTTGCTTATAAGATTTATTTGGGTACATTCATTTTTCGCCTCTTTGCATCCGTGAGCATAAAACGGTCGTAGGAATTGACAGCTCCTATTTGTGAAAAAGAATATTTCTAACAATATCAAAAGATACAGTAAGATCGCTAGACTTTTGTTCAATGTGATAGGTAGGAGCCGAAGGAAATGATCTAATAGAAAGATTAATCCCATAGGTAAAATTGGAAAAGATAGCCATCGGAGGCAATTAGATGGACAACAAGGTCTCTATTTCACTAGTGGAGGTCCACAACTACCTGCAGGTAACCGCATTGAAGTTATTTGAAGAGGTAGGGACTGCATGAGGCCGGAAATCGTCTTATGACATTTAATTAAAAGAAATGCCTCAAGGGTGCAAGCAGATCACATGTCTAGCGTCAAAATCACCGTCATAAAATATGCTCTGAAGACAGATCAAGCGGTAGTAAAAGCTTATTACAAATAAAATAATGTAAGAGGTCTCTTCAACCGAGAGGCCCTATACTCTAAAAGTATGCTGATACGTAGTCTAAAAGTGGCTTTGAGTCGTCTTTTTTAAGATCTGATTGATCCATTCAAACCAACACTTTGACAGACACACGTGTTTTAGAGTACTCGTCATCAGCAGTGCCACTTTTTCGGCTACTTGCTTATAGACAACGAACGCTGAAGATGATAGACTACAGTCAAGTGAAAATACACTGACCAGTTGGTTCTAAAGTCGATTCTTTGCGGCTAGTATGTCCAAAATAATATCTGTTCATTACAAACCCCTTGACACACTTTATCATTCTTCGGCGCTGGTTCCCTAAGACACGGAGCGAGTGGCTGAGAAAATGTCGTTAACGATGACAAAAATGTCAAAACACGCGTGTCTGCTAAAATGCTGCTATGGATGGACAAACCAAACCTTGATTGAGAAGGCAAAAACATTCTCAGGCTACATACAAATGTTTTAACTTGGTTTGTGATAAACACTCGATTGAAGAAAGTACGCTAATAGTCAGTGAAATATTGAAAGTTGAAAAATGGCATTACATGATGTACAGTATCATTTCTGACCGACAATCTATCCCTTTCTCATTTTCAATCACAATGATGACCTTGTGATATTCTTTGAACGGGGACGATATGAGAACTAATAGATTTCTGGCGCAATATACGGATTCAAAAACAAAAGTTACACATGAAATTGAGGTTATTTGTGGCTATGAAGGGACTAATGAAGAATTGATTGCATTCGCTGGAGAAGAATTTCTCACAGAAATGTAAGTAGCCATTCGAAAGCTTGGACTTCAGCCTACATCTCCACGTCCCCGATAATCGAAAGAGCCTTTTCTTTGACGCTGCTACAGGAGAGAATTTTCAGCGTTGCTGACGTGCAAATTACTCGCAGGAGAAAGCTCTTTCTTCAGACTATAAGTAATCATTCGATAGCGCAGTCTTTTCTGATCCTAAAGCTGCACTTATATCTTTAAAAGATCGTTTATTTGCAGCAGCAGATAAAATAACGTGAATTCGCATGATTGAGCAAGGGGTCTCTGGCCAAATCACGTCCTTGCTCGTGAAGAGGCCACGTTCGATGACGCACTGATCATCGATTTTTCGGGCATATAAAAGCCCAGAAAAGTACCTCGTCAGTAATTCACGTGGCCATTTCAAGCACAGGTACGTGAACTGACCAAAGACTCCTTGTTTGTTATTCATCTAAGTGCTCATGCTCTATCGAAGTGCATCTCAACCTCTGCCTACCCTTCGAACGATAGCTGCCCGTTTAGAAGAATAAAAAAACAAATACAACCGTCAACCACTTTGAAAACAGCTTCACCTAAGCATGTTTGCTAGAATACGACTTTGTAACTTGGAACCTTCGACAAGTGATTAAAAATTCATCCGTCTATAGAGCGTTAGTAGACTCCGTTCTCTCGTAGTACATAAACCATGCTACCTGTATCACCTGCTGCACCTTTGATGGTCGAACGATCCAAGCAGGTATCAGCAATACCTCCAATTTCCCATTTCGCGTGCAAGAGTGCCCAATGGGCCCTCCTTGCTTTGGAAATTCGTCGAGCATCGCATCTTTCTCCTAGGTTTGTCGTGTATAAACAGTACCATTGGGTCGATGGTTTTCTTGTGAAGCGTTCGACATCTCGAAAAATCCACTACGTAATGGCTTTCGTGCATCGGTTATTCTTAAAGCGCATTACTTAAGTGTCCGGCCCATTTTATATTCGATAGACTGGAGTGCAGAACGAAACCATTAATATCGATCACTGACATAGGTCGGAACTTCGGATTCTTTCTCTCATTTGCAAGATTTGGGATACTCCTAGAATCGACCTCTCGATTGCGCGCTCAGTAATGTCAAGTGATTTTCCATCCTACTTGCGTAGTGACTAGTTTTCTGTTGCATATGTTGGGGCAGGAATAACCGCTGAGTTGAAAAGGTGGACATCATGAAAACCATTCGAACGTCTTTGCGAAGCTAATGCAAATATGTCTATATCGACGGAAAAGACCACGGAGAAAGTTTTTGCTGTGTAGATTCTCGTTATTAAATAAGTTTTAAAAGTAAATGAACTCTTTGAAACACCTAACTTGAAATGAACCAAGTCTACTGTCCGGTTCATGTAAAATTTGGCTAAGGATTTCAAACAGATAATACTGAAAATTAGAAAGGGACTGAGTCAGCGTGGTAAACGTGGCTGGTTTGAAATCAACAATCATTTCTAACTTGCATTTGAGCTACCAACAGCCTCTGTCTCATCTTCAACTTCTCAACCAGATAACTGACATCTACTTATAGCCTTAGGTCTACCGACCCGTAGACTCATTATCAGCTGTGTAGACGTGCCGACGGATAGCATGATGTGGTTCAAAAACCTAATACAAACTCAATTACTGAACACTTCAGACCGTTCACAAACACCCGAATGTTTGCTATTGGTCTACATGACGCCTTTCTTAACAACGCCTATATGAAGGAGCCTTTCGACATGACCACGCCCTTGTATCTCCACGATGGAATCTATAGTAATCATTCCAAGAATAGTTCCCATTTCTCAATTGTTGTGAATTTCCTACAATAACTCTTACTTGTAGCTACTGTGCGTCAATCTCATCTCAGCTTAATCTCCTCAAAAAATCGGTTAAGATGGCAAATGATTTCGCTTGAACTTAAAGTGTAGCTATTCTTTGTTGCGATAATATCGCTTTCAACAAACAAAGATTCGGTACAAGCTTCTTTGTTGTATTCTCATCGAGGACTTCTACTTTTTCAACTTTGTAATTTTCTATGCCCTGAAATTTCCTTCTCATAGGTTGTTTGACTATAACTTTTTGTGCTCACACTTTGTCGACCGCGCGCGCGGCTTGTATTTTCCCCATGGTGCAGTGCTTCATCGGGCAGAGCTTTTGTCATCAGTCTGAATAAAAGTGAGTCGAGTGCTCAGAGGTGTAACCACGTATTGCGATATTCATTATTCGCCTAACTTCGTACCTGTTTGCTCAACAGATATCGCCAGATTGCTTATAACGCATCGTTATATTGTTACAAACAGTTGTAATCGAAACGTGAGTTGTGCTCTACGTGTCTATGTTAATGAAGTCTCGCGTGGGAAACTCGTACAAAATGCAGCACTTTACTTTGAGTTAGTAATTTCTGTGTTGGAGACTATCAACTCTGCTCTCTACTGCGCAACCAATACAGATTCCATCTGGAACGCTACAGGAAGCCACGGAAAAGCCATAGACGTGCATGATTTATCGATTTAGCACTTCATGGGTCTTTTGAAAAAATTCCTAAACTGCTCAAACTCTAACAGTTTGGAAAATATCCGCGCAAATGCGAAGGCTTCTAACGGAACACTAACTGGACTGAAGCTTTGCTATAGCATTTGAGTCTAAAACTAAGGCCCTGATACTCGATCTTCGCCCATTGCTCAACTGTAAATAGAAGATGATTAACATTGCCATCTGCTATACACAAGAGGAGATGGACCAATGCTGTGAGTTCTTAAACTGATAATCACAGCACACAAAGATCACCCATGATAGTCCAGAAAATATTGGCTTCCATTCGTGAACGTCCAAGTTAACCTACACAAAAGCACGTACAGCCTAAAGTGGTAACGAAAGCCAACTAGTAAAATTATGCAGAATTAATACCTTCCCTTTAATCCACTACATACAAGCTGAGCAGCTCAAAAAAATTGTTCCAACATCTGTAGTGCATGCACAGGCAAAGAGTGTAAAGCGAGTTCGTGAACTTGCCAAATAATAGCCTTCTAATGGCTACGATACAGTGGCAGCATCGACAGCGGTATCTTCCAAGAGCCGGCTAATGAATTGAATACATCTCAGTTTATGGTAGTTCTGCGTTGTTTGGATTTAGCGGTTTTCTCTCCTTTAAGCGAAAAACGGAGCGTTACGCGAAGGAGGCGATGCTGTGATCCCGTGTAAAACTTAGGAATAACAGCGACATCGGTCAGGCAAAACCTTCGATTTACCAAAATGTCATCGTTATGGCTTTCCATTGAGAGACTCTCACAGTTCACCTTCGAGAGTGAGAGCTTTTGCAATTGTGAGTTACAACGGATGGCTGGGTCGTCATAATAAACTCAGACAGCCATCCACCCTGTGCACTTCCATTCTCGTCCGTGGGTTTGGATGTGACGTTCCTCAGGAGTTCTTCTAGGTCCAATTTTCGCGCTAAAATCCCAACAAGGTCATTATCTTGAAGGAGGTATGGTCTTCTTTGAAAAACTTTTCGAGGTCCATATAGAAAGCTTCGACTTCGTCCTTGTTATAGCTTGATGTTGAAGCACAAGCAACGAAGATGGTCAAAGTCGGCATTGATCCACATCGTTACAACCGCAATCATCCGATACGGGTTGCTAGTTGTTCGAATGACTCGACGTTCACAGTCAAATTTGATTTGACGAGGGCGCCAACGCCGCCAACACCTCTGCTATCGCATGTCCCAAGAAACAGTTCCCCGGTGTCATAAACAGCGTGAAAAGAATGGCGCTCTTCTTGTCTAAGCCAGGCCAATGACATCGCACCTTATCCTTCTTGCCTGAACAAAGGTCTTCTATAGCGGATTCGTGAGCAAGGGTTCGTGCATTATAGGGCAGATCGTTATTTAGTTCTGTTTCCATTTGGCGGCCTAGTTTGGCCCTGAGATTTTAGCAGCTTCCGTGTTCGTCCTATGCGCCCTCATGCAATAGCAGGATAAGCAATAAACTGGCATCTATATCAAATGTCATCCTAGCGCAGAAATCAAAAACTCCACGCGCAAGACTCTTGAGGCATTTTGGATAAACGCCCAAAATCCCGAGATGAACCGGCAGGACGAGTGCGTCACCATTACACGAGATCTCGCGCCCTTTCTTCGTTCGATCTTCTAAATTGACCTAGGCAGCATATAAATAAGACCATCTGGATCATTCAAATAGACTAATACTACATACGCCCAGGCTCTGAAGAAGGCGAGTCGCCGAAACGTCAGCTGAACTTCTTCGACTAATTCTCCAACCTCGCGTCAGCTAATCAAGATAAGTTTTTCTCGATTTTCATATATATCAAATGTTTCATGCACTTAAATCAAAGCTGAAGTTCCAAGGTGAACTAGCGGAAGGGCAAGGCAATATCACTAATCTGAAAGTATTCTTTCGTGTTATCTGAGATATGCTGAATTGTTCATTCGATCATGATAAAGAAATGTGAAGAGCTCTTATTCAATGATGAGACTACATATAATACAAGTTTGAACATTTCTAAACCATCTCCTGTCAATAACTGTTTTAATCAGCACAGTGAGTAGTTCTCAGTATCGGAGCACGAGTGGCTCTTATTTAGCAGAAGCTATATTGATTCAATGAGAAGAATTTGGAGAAAGATAGGAAGAAAGTCGAAGATAGAATTGATTATTCTTTCGGTAAATTCCAGAAAATGTGCCAAGCATTCACTTCAGTGCACCTTTGGAGTGTGGCTAAATACACATTATGCCTCTAAAATGAATCCTAGTGATTCTCCCATGAATTCGGTCTGTTCTGGCATATTCTCAAACGAGTTTTTTATCAGTTTGTCCATCCTGGATGAATTGAAGGCTTGGTCACCAAAAGCGGCTTATTGAAATATCTTACCACGTTTCAATTGCAAACCAACTTTGACAAAGCAAATGCGATGCAAGCCTTCTGCGGGCAACTTTTGATATATATATATATATATATATATATATATATATATATATAATATATACATAATATATCGCAAGACGGCGCCATTTTCGGCTGGCGGGCGGACTCGGACTGTTACGAAGAGAGGCTGCCGGTGCCTGCTCTAAGGGTAACATGGCAGTTTTCTAATGAAATTTGTATTTTTTCATCAACAGATGGCATTTATGTGTCATTAAATAGCCAGATATGATAGAACAGACCTCCATATGGTTATTTTTTCTAGAAATAGCGTAATGCTCCACTTTCAAACCACACTTTACCGGGGAAAAATTAAGTATTTACGAGAAGACTTTATTTAAGACCTTCACCGAACAATTCTGTGATATCTTATTATACCTACCCACAGTTCAATCAGATTTATCTTTTATTTCTTCCAGTTTCCATATACTTTTTTGCACAAAGTTCATAAAATTCACCATACCAGCTGAAAATTGAAAAACAATGAATAGTTCGTGAAAAATAGCGTTGATAGCGTTGCTTATCGCATGAAATCCAACTTCATCGATGATTCTCAAAATGTTTTGATTATTAGTGCACTCCAGATTCCCCTTTCTTCAATAAATCCTTAATTTCGTTCGAATTCTTCACTCACAGCTATGGTATACGAAGAAGAGGTGGAGGTATATCAGTTCTTTTGCGTTATCTCCACATTGTTTGTACAAAACTTTTTGGCAAATATTCTATAACTAAAATCAAGCAAATTTAAACGCATTATATTTCGTAAAAAAAACTTGTTTTTTGCGCTGTAACAGTCGAATAATATTTCGTTCCACGTCCAAGCATTTCCCGCTGGATGAAGTTTTTCTCTTGTAAGCAATTTCTTATCATTAGTTACCGGAGATCTTGGAAATTTCAAAAGTGTACTTGGTTTTTTAGAAAGATCTACTTGTACAGCTGTAACCGAAAGAATTTTATTTTTGAGGAATTTGGATCACTTTCGATGCCCGCACTCTGATTTGACCTCTTGACAAGAACTTTTTTTCTGATTCTTCTGAGAGCTGCAGATGTTGTTTGATAGCTGAAATCTCGTTAAATTCAATGTTATACTCAATTAAGGTATACTTAATTTGATGCGCTTTAGCAGTGAAAATAAAAATACCTTTCATGCTCGAGGATTTGTCACTGAACAAGGCTTTTTCGCCAGACTTTTAAGATTTGTTCGGTAACTTAAATTTCGGCTAATACCTTAGTAACTTTGCTTTTGAAAACAATTCCTTATTGTACTATAGCAGCTAAAAGAAGACTACGTTTCGCAGTAATTGATATGTTGCAAGAACCGTGGTGACTCGGGGCCGATGTCGAGAAATTCCACCTTTCGGAGGACGGAACCCAATCTTCTTTTGATTGTTACAGCGCTGCAAGGAGTCTTTTCCAAAAACAGTTACGTCTTTCAAATCATTGTGAGTTGCGCTGTCGAATGATTATTGACTGTTTATAGAGAAAACTTTATCTGGCGAGAAATCTTTGAATGTAAAACAAAATTTTATTTTTACTGTTACAACGCAAAAAGCAAGCCATCTGAGAAGTAAAAAATAGCTTTCAAGTCTATTTGATTTCTACGTATGAGTGGACAACTCACAGAGGTGCCTAAAAAACCTGTGAAAAAAAAAGACCTAAGTTTTGCACAACAGATGCCTAGCGATTCGAATAGGAGTGATTTTTTTCTCATTAAACCATCATAGCTGGTTTAGAATAACAATGAATGCACGGCTTGACCTTTTCTCTGTTATTTTAAAATCTTATTTTCATTGTCATGTTTCTGCTCTCTGAAATTACATTCAAAGGATGAGAAAAGTGTGATAGCCGTCAAGATGCTGTGCTTACTACAATTCCACACTGGTCCCTTTTCCAACTTTTTCTTCATGTTTTCAAATTGATTTAATCAGATCTTACACTAAACATTCGATGAGTCTTGGAAGTAAATTTCGCAGTTGCCAATGAAGTTCGGCTCTGTTGAGCGAAGTGTTTGTTTTAGATAAAGGCATTATATATAAGAAATCTTAAACTGATAGGAAAAGACGACTTAGTTGACACAATGATTTTCGCATCGTACACTCTTCCACTTCTCTCTAATACTTCAGCTTTTGCGTTTGTTCAACAGGTATAACACACGTTTTCAAAAGACGACTAAAGAAATGTTCTCAGTAAGATTAAGGTGCAAAAAAAGTTCTTCAACGAGACAAAAATTATTCTAATAACATGTCATTCAAGTTTTGCAGCATTCAGTTCACTAATTGTTTTAAAACCGGTTTTTGGCAAATCACCTTAGAGAAAAAAAGGCTGCCCTTTAATTTTGACTCAATAATGGACCCACAGTGGAACGTGAAGCCAGGCGAAGGAAATACTGTCAAATCACTGCCTTTTTCGATTGATATAAGTTTTAGGCACTTAATCGGAAGACAACGCCGTGTGACATGTGCGTTCGTTACCACGCCGGCGTTCAAAACATTCACAATCATACACGCGACAATAACTTCTCACTGAGGGAAGCTGCAGAGGTTAGTATCCTATCGCTAGAGTATTGCATTATCATCTCACAAACGGTTCTTTTTGAATGCTCGCATGAGGTAGGTATGTGTTCTTCAAAATCGAGAGCTGACGTTCCAGCGGCTTTGCGTTCCTCAGAGTGTGGACCCACTATGTGGTAACATATCTAATTAGTCCATGAACACCTCATATCTAGTCACAACTTATGCAAAAATCAATCTAATTGTTAATCTATTATATGAGATCCACCGTGCTTATAGAAAAGCGGCTACCTATGTGTTGTCACAAACGGGTGATTATTGAATCTTAGTATCTTTAAAAGACTATTTTGAGTTAAGGTGTCATACCATTAATGTTCAGACTGTCTCCCTTCATGTAATTTTACAATTTTGGACGCTTGAAATTTATCTAGAAGGTTTCAGCGCTTTCTGCTCCAGCGTTTTTGACTTTTACCCCAGGAAATCTCGACCTTCTTTGAATTGAATGTTGTGGCAAGTGCCGACGAGGAAAACTTTTTTCTGACACTATCAAATACACAGAAACTATTTTTTCATAATGGACTCTTTTAAATGGTAGTTTGACTGCCAACTGACTAGAATTGTAAGTCTAGTAACTCTGGCTAGTCATGCCTGTGGAACGAAATCGACAGTATTTGAGGAAGGCAGAAATGGTCCCCTAATTATGCTGCAAGACGCTTTCAAATGCACTCTGATATTCCATGAAGAACGGCGGTAGCTTGAAGTAAATAGTATATCATATACTACCTAAATCCATAAATCAACAGAACAAAGTGTTTTCTGGAATGATACGTTGCCTTCAATTTGTCAAGTTTTGCATCCATCAAAATAATAAATTCTTCAAGAACTTCGTGCTGTGTTGGTTTGGCTTTTTTAATACAATTTATGTGATAAAATTAATTGGTTTCAATATCGTTCAACTACGCATTTTCTTACTAACGTTCTGGTATACAAATTGCCTATAGTTGCTCTGAAATGGAGGTGTCTTGAAAACAAATTCGCTTGCTACTTGTGCAAGAATGGTGTGTCGACTATCATTCAGCATGTCATTGAGAGATTCTCTCCGGCAATCTCAAGAACAGCTTGAAGATTAACTTTGTGTGAATAGCCCGAGCGCGACTGATCTTCCAGACTGATTTCAACAGTCAGCCTCCAGCAACCGTATCGTCACGCCAAGCTCCATCAATCTCGCGCGCTGCTTTACTAGCATTTTCTCCTACCCGCTATTCGGAATTTGTCCCCTGGTCATCTGAATTTGTCCCCTCTATCTGAAAACAAATATAGAAAAACTTTATAAAAAATACTCGAAAGAAAATGCACAGTCAAATTGTACCAAAATATGCAATTTTTACACAGCCTATTATTAGGTTACTGCAAATGCAATGGCGGTTTCAAACCGTACCAAAACCGCGATAACTTCAAAATTTGCTTAAGTGGAGGGAATTTTTGATCGGCGTTGAGTTTTTTGCAACAATCGGTGTGTCTTGAGGGATCAGTTCCAATGATTGCTGTTTCATGGTTTCCGATAAGTTTGATGCCTAAGTAATTGCGGTTTATGAATTTATAAGTACATTTTCTTTACGAAATATCTTAAATTACTATTACAGTGCATTTTCGTTGGAGTTTTTTAGCCTGTGTTGCTGATGTTTCCAGTTGAGCCTGCTAATTTACGGTCATTTTGAACTCGCGGTGTGAAACTTCAATTATTTTTGCATCAGCCAGCATTCCTAGCACAGTCGAAAATAAATATAATGAAACAGCATATGATTTGTCATCAACAGCAAAACATATGGCGAAAAAGTGCATTAGATTTATGTAAAAACCCCTTTTTTGCATATATTCCAATAACAATCGACGCATTCAGCAATGTAAAAACCGCAGTTACTTTTTCACCAGCATAATGTTACTGTCTATTGTCGGAAGACCAGCAGGTTCTCGAAAAAGTGAAATTTGTAGTCCTTCACCGAATTGACCGCGCTAAACCAGGAGTCGTCATTCAAGTTAAGAATGGCAGGAGTTGTTCCTTTGCGTGGGCATAAGAAGAGATACAATTACCATATGATCCGCTTGAATACTAAACGGCAATCTTTCTTCCAAAAGAAATCCTTGAACGATAGCTTTAATGAACCCATAAGGATGCTAAGTCATGAAATAAACTTGGCACCTCTTATGGGTTCATTGATGATCACCCTTTTCGAGCACTTATGTGCTGTTTATTACACCAATCAATTCCATTGTTCAGCATCGACACAATGAAGGGCGTAACTGAGCGAGCAAAACTTCTTCTTCTTCCATGGTGCAGTGGATAGCACGTGAGCTTAGAGCAAGGTGAGAGTAGTTGCGAGTTTTAAGCCCAGCAGAAATTCCCAACATTCCACGTATCTCGAAATCGTTATGGTTGTTTTTTAGTAGTACCCTCCCATTAAGAAATAAGTATCAAATAAAACGATGAACAAACTTTAATTATCAACATACGAACTACCTTTAAAAGCGCCAGAACGCCTGCGCGTCACTGTCTGAGAGCGCTTCAATTCCACACAACAAGGACATCATATCTGAAGAACTAGATCTTTTTCCATTCACTGAGGCGCAGAAAACACAGTATACCGATTTCAGGGCGATGATGAGTGAAATAATTGAGAGAGTGTTCATTTCTCGCGTCACCACTCTCTTCGTAAAGGTTCTCTTTGATGGTTGAAAGTAATTCCTCGCTTGCTAAGGGATTGAAAGAAGCCATAACTTTGGAGGTTAATGGAGAGGCTTTCATAGTGTAATTGGTGTGTATTATACCATGCAATATCCTTTCGGATCTGAAAATGTTTAGAATTGTTTTGAACAAAGTCGATCCGGTATCTGATGTATAGTATTTCGACCAACAAGGCCTCAACCAAAAGCATAAACCATTCAATGACAGTTCATTGAGTCGCTCTGAGCAAATCTTGTTTGTTCATTTACTTTCCTGCTTCATAGATGGGTTTTAGAGCAATAATATGGAGACATGTGTCTTGAGCTACAGAAAATCCGCTTTCTTTTGATACAGCTATAAACTTATTCCTTGTGAGCATGGATTCATTGACTCTGAAAAGTTTCTACTAAGATCTATAAAATCAATTCCGGCACGTGATAATCAAATATGAAATTAAGTTAGATCAAATAAGAGATTATTGAGACAATGTGCTATACATATTCATTTCGGTTGGCATCTTTTAAACGATTTCTCCGCCATGTAGAGGTTATTTTGCAGCATTTGTTATGACGAAACGATAATTTTTTGTTAAACGTTGGAAGCGAAGATGTATTGAGCATTGATAGAAAAAGCCTCAGTTTGTACATTGAAATAACAAAAGGAGGCGGTTTTTCAATTCAATCATTATAATGAAGCATATATAGCATAGGAAATATGCCTTTAGAATTAGGTAAATGTATAAAATTCGTAACAATTCCAAATACTGGCAAGTTAAGAATGAGGAGGTTACATAAGTCATTGCCAAGTTGATGTATTCCTATAGTGGACAAAACTCGGAATACCTCTGCACTTGTTCTAAGTCATTGTAGGCGAATGTTACCGTTACTTATTTTGTAATAGCCTTTTTTAAAAAGCATCGATATGAAAGTACTACTTTGGAAAAGACGATGTGGTTTGTCGCAGTGACTCGTTTATAGGATGCCAAGCAAAAAAAGCCGTCCATCACTAGACTGGACATTGATAGCGCATGAGGAAATCAAAAATCAGTGAAACACTATAATTTGATAACATATTTTAAACCTTTCGTGAGGTTCAGGAGGATTTTTTCTCCAGCTCAGATTTTTTCAGCTTTTCAGCTTTTCAGCTTTTTAGCTCAAACCTCGTGGCAAGTTTCAAATAAAGAAAAGGACAGTTCGTGGGAAATTTTGTTTTTTCAGCGTTCTTTCAGCGTTCTTACAGCGCCACAATGATACGTTCACCGTACATCGAGTGTAAAAAGTTTGTCGTCGATTCCTCTATATAAGAGAAACTGGCAAGACGAAAAGGCTCAGTGCTACTGATGAGGCTGAAAAGCCGAAACACGCGTCTAGCACTTTAGATCTCATGAAAAGCTCAAAATATGTTATTATATCATATTTTGGAGCGATGTCTCAAAATAGTCGATTGAAAGGTTTTGTTATTTTTTCAATCACTGAAACAATGTAAGTGATCGTGCTTTTGCGAGGGCTTTGGTGATGCAGTAGCCCGACTAGCTTGAAGCGAATGTTGCAAATGAGAGAATCATCTTTCACTGAGCTCGAAGCTTGTGAGCACTTCCGATTCTGCCCAGATAAAACAACAAGCCGTTGATGATCAACTTCCAAATGCACATCAATAAACTTTGAAAAGAAGTTTTTTTTTAAATTCTGATAAACATTAAAGTTTTCTGATGTAAAAGTTATGAAGTATAGTCGTATGTGAGTTTAATCATCTAAATAATTCTACAAAATGGAAGGGATTTGAGAAAATTACAAAGAAATTTAGCATTAAGGGTTTATTAGAGCCAACTAACCTAATTTTCTCATTGAGTATACTGATCTTGTAACCTCACGGATGATTCTGCACTAACTGCATACTATTAAATATTAAATGTAAAGTGACAAAGGAAACGATTTTACTAGGCTGTCCGGAAAATAATATTGTTTTTCATATTTCTACATTCTGCCTGGTTGGAGAATTTTTTCGAACGCTGTGCTACTAGATGTGTGTACCAATTTGCTGAGTAATTCTTTTTCTTAATTCGCTCTCTGAACAAAATCAAAAAACAGATGACAATTTGAAAAATTTTTGAAGATCACACTTCAAAAAACAAACATCATGTCATGCGTCGTGTTGATTGTCGAGTCACTCGAGAGGGCCCAAATAGAACTTTTATTTTTCTTTATTGCGTGCAAGAGTATAACAGTGGGTTATGCTCGCAGTAAAGATGCGTTTTGCATCAAATCTCCTATTAGGCGCTTCGTGAAGACGCATGACTACTGGGTAGTTGATCTTCCCGCATTTCTAGGCAGGTGGTAACGGCTACCGCCCATCGGCTGTCGATACAATTGCGTGTTTAGTCCACCTTATTCTCTTATTCTCTTATCAGTCTTCGATCGATATATATCGTGTTGAATAGAACTTGATCTTTGATCGTTGAGATAAAGATCTCCAAATCCTTCTTTACATTTACAAGACAGAGGATGCTTGCTAATGAAATTCTTAGTGTGCCCTCAGAATGCCAAGTATCTTCCATCCTGCTCGCACAGCGACAAAGTTTCTGATGCATATTTGACGAAAGTGGGTAGAGGTTTTCCGTGTCGCACACAAAGTCAATGGTTCGATCTCGAGCTCATGGCTCACCAAGCCCACGCGTCCTTCAGGATCGGTAAATTGGTATCAGACTGGTCGCGGACTTGTCTGGGAGAATATGCAGCACTGACTCGGTTCAGCGGGAGGCCATCGTGAGTCATTGTGAAGTCCAGATATGCATTCAATCACCGCGAAAGAAATTAAGAGTTGAAGTCGAATGCATGGTGCATTCCTCAATGATTGATCAACGCCGAGAGCTTTATCCTTTGCCCTTATGTTGACGAAACAACAGATCTCCTTAATTTAGGAATTTCTACCCGGTTAGCCACGAGGTCACGCTGCGCGTTCCCAAACTGGATAACTGCTCAAACGTAAACCAAGCAACCTTGCTTTCCTCAAAAGCTTAGACGGATTTGAGAGGCAAATTTTCGACTTCTTGCAACGTTAATTCAACATAGCTTCATTCACACGAGTCAAATTCAAATGCAGCAAGGCGACACTAAGGTACATGGGAGAAGGTTAGGAGTTACCTTTGATAAATAAGCTTCTACTAATTCTCTATAAAAATTGGTAAGCTACTTGTAAGCACGTAGCTTCCATCATCGGTGCTCAAAGGCTACATGTGTTTTGAGAATCTAAAATCAAGCTAGGTTGCCAGAACCTCAACGGCTAAAGTAACGATTTGTACCTAAAATGCATCACATTTATATACAAAATCTCTTTGAAAGACACAATAATGCTAGCAGAAGAGATATGATATAATGTCAATGGGCTGGACGAAACGAGAGCATGCAACTCTTCTTAGGCTATCTATGCCGCCGGTGAAAAACGGTTATTTGGAACATGCGATCGTAGAGGTGACAGCGGTGTTGGCATTCTCTTTAAAACGAGTTTGACCATGAATCAAAAAATGCGACCAACTCACATCCCGAATTTGAAGATCACAGATGGAATTATGTGGATTATCGCCGACTTCAAATATCTTTGTTCGCCACCCATCATGACACACTATGACAGAAGCGAAGTCAAGGCGTTTCATATAGGCCAAGAAAAGTTCTTCAGAGAAGACCCCCCTTCTTCGAGGTCATCATTTCAGATTTTGAAGCATAACATAGAACTAAAAGAACGGCTCAAAGACATCATATTCAAACCTACGGGCTGCAATGAAGCAGAAAGGGTAGAAGGCTGTCTGAGTCCGGGAGACCAAAACGAACTATGGTGGTTTACATTTTTGAAGTGGCAGTGGTACCATGACGAGATACACTACATCGTAGTAAATCGAAGGTCTTGCTTAACCATGTCGCCGTTGTTATCAAATTCTTCCGGGGATTAAGCCATCGCCTTCTTCGTGCAAATCTCAATTATTCACAATAAGGAGAGAAAGAAGCTAAACCAGAACAGCAAAATCGCAGTATCACCGTGGAATGGGATGTTCTCAAAGCATTAGTCGGCTCTTGCAAAATACCGTCACTGATAGCAATAACGAAAAGTGCAATCGTTCCATCCAACAACTTTTCCTTAGCTTTATTGAAAGCAAAAATCGGAAAATCACTAGGAGACGCTCGACTGAAAAGCGCTCAAGATGATACGCGGACTAGGAGTCGCTGAACATCAATCACTGAGCTAATAACTAAGATTAAAATTTGCAAAACGCTACAGGGAAACCGATTTCAAAAGAAGAGCAGCACTCATAGCCGCAACTATAGAAGTTGTTGAAAGCATTCATGATACTCATCAAAGTTTTATTTATTACAAAACCAAGACGACTGGTACGCTAACGATCTGAAAAAAAGATGTACAGCTTCCAGAAAGACTTCACAGAAAGTTCTCCACGATTACTACCCGGATCTCTTCAGTGTGCATGTCCTTTCACCTACACATAAGATAAAAGAGGATGAATTTGTCGTTCTTCTGGTTCTCTTTTTCAAAACACGACATGTTGTTCCGCTGGCAAAAATTCAAAAAATATCTGATCCGGACGAGTATCATGGGTACAATTGCGGAACCATTCGCCATTCTCATACACACATTCGCGCCGTCGCTAACTGGTTACCTGTCAGGTTGTAAAGTTTCCAGCTGATGGATACCAGCACTATCGTGGTACTGATCAAGAAAGGGGATTTTCTTGACGTCGATGACCATCACCAATATCTGGTTGCTGCCTGTTGTGTACGACACTTCACGCGAGTCATCCTAAAGAGGACTAACACATCGCTGAATGAAAGACATTCATGCGAACAAGTAGTGTTTCAAAAAGGATTTGATATTATAGATTGCATCCACGCGAAAACAAGGCTCATTGAAGTTATATGAAAGCACAGGAGGTTTTCAGTTCAAACAGGAGCATTTATGACAGCTCTGGGAACATAAAGACTGCCTACTTAGTACTTGAATTTTCTTTGTAAAATTTACAAAGATTTACAACCACAAAATTACCGTTCATAGCAATATTATTAGACACATGAGAAGATGAGTTCGAAGCCTATGCCATTTTTCCAAGATCATTAACTGCCTTTCAACATGTCGTGCGAAAATTGAAATTAGGTAGCATGAAAATGAAAATTGTTTCTATCTTCGCTACACTGATACCATCGTTCTCATAACATCAAGCATCATTAAGAAGAAAAGATCGTTAAGTCATTTCGACAGCTTTTCTGAAGAGATTGCTAGTCGACTAAATCTTACAAAATAATGCCCGTTGGGAGCGATTGGTTTCAAATGTTCTATCACACTCAATAGAATGAATGTCATTGAAGACCCCAGATATGCCTTCAGATTTGGCCAATGTGATGAGCGTTCTGATTTCAGAGATGAACAGGAGGAAGCAACTGTCTTGAAAAGCATTTGAAAGAGTCGAAGATGCAGTGTGGAGTGCAAAAAACATATAATTCTAATCCACCTTTTCGACTCAACGTTGTATGACTTATTTAAGGCGTAGTAGTGACTTCGCTGCTGAGAGCATTCCATAGCTCGTAAATGAGAGGATAAGAAGTCCTGACGCACGTCAGTGATCGAAATTTAGAGATACCGTTCTACTCGACAAATCATCGAAGATAAGGTGGGCCGAACACCTATGCATTGTAACGATAAACGATGAGCGAGAGCAGTTACCACCTGTATTCCGTAGGATGTTAATCGCATCACAAGAAGGCCACCGACTTGATGGTCTAATTTTTTCTAACGAAGAGCCTAAGGGAAGATACGATTTTCAAAAAAATCTCATAGCTGGCAAAACCCATTGTGCTACTCTTGTGCACAGTAGGAAAGAAAAGAAGTTTTGCTAAGGCACGTTTGAGTTTCTCAACAATTAAAGTGACAATAAATGATGTTAAGGAAGGAATCTCTACTTTGTGGCGTTGACTGGTGGCTATGTGACTATGAGGCGAACGAGATCGCCGAAACATGCCTAAGCCATTGACTTACGGAACTTCGCAGTTTTCCAGAATACACTGAGGTTTTAGAAATATTTAAACAGTCGCTCAAAGGACATATGTACCAGCAATCGCTCAACTTTGGAGCATTCAAAGCAAAACTGGGATGTGGAGGAAACACCATAAAATAACTTCGCATAAAGTTGAATAACATTCAGGGAAATTGTCAACTGGAGATATTGTAGACACTTTCTTTTTGTCACCAGAACAACACATCTTCTGACCGTATTGCAACGTTCCACCAGAAATAAATCCACTTTTATGACTCAAAGTACTGATTCATGAGGTAAACTGCAATGACGTTCTTCAAATTTCTTTGAGGCCCAGAGCTGCGTTAAAAAGAGTTATACTGCCTGTTAGATGAATTGCTGCTGCTTTCCAACAGCTTCATCGATTTGGCTGAGACGATTACGGTAAAGATGTCCGTTCAGGGAAGCGACCCATGTGCAGTAGAAACTTCATTGGAAGGCGTAGCGTAATTTAAACTCATATGGGCATCAATAACAGCTTGATAGCAATTAATTTTTTTAAAATCTGTGTTTGGTTGGTGCAAAAATAGTTACGGTTCGTCACACTCGAAAAGCGCAATTACCTTTGCAATTTGCGTTAAATGAGAAAGGGTAGATTAGTAAACGATGAGCTCTGGCCCATCTTGTGTAGCCTTGAGATTATCAACTGCGATGACTTTTTTCATGGTTCCTAACAAAATCTCATAGGTGGCCACCACGTTCCTAATTTTGAAGGTTGTTGTCTATTTCATTTACGAAACATTTTGAACTACGACAATGTGTGTGGTTAGCAGTTTTCGGACCAAATGAGTTATAATGCCTTGGAAAATCAAGTAATACGCCATAAGCAGCAAAATATAGAGAGAGAAATGCAAACAAATTATAACATATGCACATTCGCTTGAGAACATATTCCAATATCAAGTGACGCATTTCAATAAGGTACAAAGCGAAATACATTCAAGCCAGTTCAATAGGTACCTGATTCCAGAAACGGATGTGGAAATTAAGCAAAAAATAAGATTAAATATCGAAAAATGCTTTGTTCTAGCTTTTAAACCAAGAAAAGACATATCTGCCTAGAACTGATGGATATCTTTTCCCACCACACAGAGACCGATGTGAGGGAAATCCGCTCTGACGTGAGTCGATCGTCGTAGTACAGTGTATGATGTGGAATATAACTAACAGAACGCTAGGTTACGATCAATAGGGGGAACCAGATGCTGTTTACAATCGGCTTGAACCTCGGGTGCTGATTTCGCAACACGTACGTTTTACTACTATATTTGACTGATATGTGAAATCGCAATGTAATAGTCTTTTGCGGGATTTTACCGAGTGGCACTTTTACATACTAATTAGAATTTTCGCAGACACCTACTTTTCATATTGAAATACCACAGTGCCTACAACATGAAAATTTCTACGAAGACCACCTTTGCAAACGACATGCCAAGCCGCGCTCTCTTGCAGTTCCTTACTGTTTAACAGAATGCATAAACAGACTCATGTACTTGAATTACTCAAATGAAGTCGCACATAAACGAGTCGAAAGCGTGGCACTTTTGTCAGAAGTTTCATGTCATACACACGGTGGTGACCGTTTCAATCCGACCGCCTTTACTCACCAAGCATTCCACGCTCGGCCAACTGCTAGCACACTCGTCTATGAAGATGTTAAGACTGGTATAGTTTATGAGCAGCTATTATATGTATTGACCGGAAAGCAACACTTAATCTTTCTGGTCTCTGGCCTCGGATCTACACTGTTTCTAACGGAGTGCAAGAAGCACTTTGGCGTTCTAGTTTCCAGTTTACTACTGATTTTAGCAATGCGCAGAGTTGTGAATCTCCGTTGTGTGTAACCGATTCACTGTTCTAAATCATCGATGCCTTAACACAACTATCCTGTTAACGAAATCTCTACATATAAGCACAAGCTCTTTCAATACGCGTGAATAGAAGTTTGTAAAGAATGTTTAACGTTTGATGCGCTAGAGCAAAAGATGTCTGTTTTGATGGGATCTCACGAAGTTTTTATAAATCGCTGTTATGATTAACGTTTTAGTTGTTGAGCCTTCATTAGAGTTACGATCATTGAATTCTGTACAAAAGGATAATTTTCTGGAAGCTACTTCATTTGTGCGGTGTACTACTTACTCGACTTGTTTTGATGCGACGTTGGCGAAGCCATTATCAGAGGAAGAACCAACGTGAGTAGTCAACTGGAATCACTGTGGCTCCGATAAAAGTGAAACTGCCAAAAAGTCTGTCTTTTTCATAGAAACTCGTGTGAGTTCATCAATGAAGGGGGAGCATTGGTCGTCCACATCGCTGATTAATGGCGCTCGGAATTTGAAATCTGGAAGTAATTTTTAGCGAAAGAATACACATAATCACGTCAAAACGAGCAAATGCTTTTTCAGAAACTGCTCACTTATGGTTAACAAATACGAAGTTCAAGACCGGTCATGAAGTCGTCTAAAAAACAACGGCAATATCTTGCTACGAGTACTGAAACAAAAAATTACCACTTTAATTCCCACTTATCCCTAAAACTCTCCAGCATGAGATAGTCAGGTCGAGGGCACAAAAAACACGCTTTTCTACTCTGCCAGATAATCCGCTATCTAATTCCTTAACTTCTAAAGCTTATATGATGATAAGGCAAAATCTGTCCTTGAAATAATTTGCACAACCTTTAGTTCATTAGAAGCACATATGGTGCAGAAATTAGGAGTACTATTCTATCACTGCATCGGTTGACATTCCGATCTTTTTTCCGGGCTCACAATCTTGTCATGGTGGCAAGTTGTTATCAGACTTCTTTGAGAACGAAAACGGTAATTTATAACACAAGTAGCGGTAAACCACTGTGATTTAGTTTGAATTCCTATAAACATTCGATATCAACGATGCTTTTAGTGAACTCAGATGCATGCATGTGGGACTGATCAATGCTGGGAACTTATCCTATGTGATAAGGATATAACATGTTTTGAGCCGTTAGGTCTAGTGCTATACAGGCGCCTGCTTCGTCCTATTGAGACTCCTTAGCCTATGTTTCTCATATCTGAAATTGATTTGACCTGTTGAGCTCTTCGTTGATTTTTCACACCGTAGGCCCGTTTCGATGACAATATGACAGCTTATTTCAGTAAAACGTGGATTTTCTGTCGCCATTGAAAGGAGTATAAATGGCAGAATGTGATATAAGAAGCTACACTAAGGATATTTCTAGTTGGAACACGGCGAAACGCTCAAAAAACAATGAATTACCCGTCAAAATGATTCAGCACGTTGCAGTGCGATAGTACTTCTTCGATAATTGCAAGGTCATAACTTATTTGAGCACTTCATGAGTTGGAACCTTTACAGAGTTATAGAAAAAATTGTAATTCTACAAGGTTTTAGAGGAGACTGTTTTCTATTGCAATATATAGGTTTACATTCAACTGTTTTATATTTCGCTCAAAGCAATATATAATCTGATAACATATTCTGAAGCCTTTATGTCTGGTATGGCACTTATGTAAATCTATACATGTGTTTCGGCTTTGCGGCCTCATCAGCAGCACGGTGCCTTTTGGTTAAGCCAATCCTTTGCATGGCTGTATAACTCCTTAGATTGGCTGAAACGAAAAGGACCGTACTACTGATGGACTACAAGGCCGAAACAAGTGTTTAGCACTATATAAGTGATGCAACAAACCTAATGAAAGGCTCAAAATACGTTATCGCATTATAGAGCTTTTGAATGATCGCTTCTATTTATATGTAAACGTTAATTCGCACTCCAACCGCTTCAACTAATCATGCGCACTAAGTTTACTTGCTCTACTGTTTTTCTGGTACTTTTCCAATATCCGTGCTTACTTTTTCGTCGTTTTCAATGCCCTAGTAGCTATTCGATAGATTAAATTTTTAAAAATCTGATTAATACATTCTATTTTTGAAAAAAATTTATTATTGCGTTGAAAGAGCAGAACAGAATATGTTTCTCATTGAAACATTTCTTGATGACCAAAACATTTGTCTGTACTGTTCTATTATGACGGCGCCATTTGAGGCCTTCAGTGAAAGCGTATTCTTTGTTGATATCTGACGAATGTATGATTATGTGATTGATTAAATCAAGTGAATTTTGAAGCTAAATTCTACTTCTCATATTGCTTGTCTTCAACGCCGTACTAGTCGAAATGAGATCTTGCTTCACATTTGAAGATTTCTCACCTGATAAAAGTTTTTTTCAACAAAAATTTATCCATTAGATAGAACCAATCTTTTCTATTAAGAAAATGTGTCTGCTCTTTGCAAAGAACTTCTGAGAGCTCTGCAATTCGTTGAAATATCGCTGTTTTCCGCTCTCCTTCAGAAACAAGGGTGTTTTTCAATTTCTCCGAGACGCTTCTTAGCTTAATCAATAGCTCAAATCTAGACAATTCCGGCGACATACTTAGGTTCTGAAGGATACCTTGCGGTTGCTATAACAACCAAAATAAAAGTATGTTTCACACTTGAGATGTTTCGACGTGTTCTTCTCGTAAAGACCATTTCTCTCAAACTTTAGAAAAGATTCAATACTCTGAATTCTGCAGATTCCAGTGATGTGTTGGTTTTTCAAAAGAACTTCATAGACGGCACTTGCCACCACGCACTGCCAGGTATGTGGATGGGATTTTTTATTTTGACTGGTATGGAACCAAAAATAAGCTAATTAAGAAATAAAACATGCCATTAAAATTCACTTGATTTGAGCCATTGATAAACTACAGAAACGTTTTGCAAAGCAAAAATACGTTTTTACCGAAGGCCTCAAGTGGCGCTCCATGATAGAACAGTACCGTTTTTTTTTAGAGAGTTTTAACAATCACTCGGTAGATTTAATTCTGAGAATTCCAACCATATATTTGGTTTTTCGAATGGACTTTGTAATGCGCTACAACAGCCAAGGAAAGATTGAGTTTCTGAAAACTAGATTATTCCTTTAGCCGCGCCATGTTTTAGCCTTTCAAAAAAGCGTATTTTTTAGTCGTTTTTGATGTTTAAATAATGATTTAATAGCTTGAATCAGAGAAATTCGATTGGCATACTTTATTTTTATGAAGCCTTTTTTAATGAGCTGTAAGAGCAGAAATAAAATTTTGTTATCCATATATCCATATAAGCATTTTTCGCTGAGCACAGCTAATTCTTAGGTTACCTAGTCGATCGATCAAATCTCAGGGAATCCAATGATACTATTGATTTTTGAAACAGATTTCTTAGCGCGCTTTATCGGCCAAAACAAGATTTAATTCCACACTTGGCAAGCAGAGCGCGTCTTAAACTGGGAGGCTTTTTGAAAACATGTTTCTAATTTCGCCAAAAAGTCTGTGGACTATACTCAAGCTTTGCTCAATGACCTTTCTAGCATAGACGTCCGGTTGCGAAATACGCTATGCTCTTGTAGGAATATGACTGCGTCTTTTTCAGTACTTAGCATAACATAAAGCCCCATAATTAAGAACATTCGATGAAAACCCGCAAAAAGCAATTGAAAGGCAAACGATTTGTAGTGGACTGATGCCGCTTGTCAAAATCTTGCTCACGTACAAGTAAAAGAGTGTTGACTTAGCGCAAACATGACAAAATCTTTTCAAAGCGCAAACATGACAAAATCTTTCAAAGCGCAGTGGCTTGAACCCGACGTCGCGCGACGTGAAACCTAACATTCTTTTGAGAGCTACTGCGCAATATGAGGCCTTTTCATAAGCCAAGAGCACCATCAGAATCAACTAGATTTAGGCTATGGAATTGTGTATGGCAGTCTTCAGGAAAAGCTTTGTTCACCAAGAAATATTTCAATGAGGAACATGATTTTATTTTTGCCTTTGTAGTGCCATAGCGCAGCCATATCGGAAACAAAGTTCAATAATAAAATCTTTGATATTTGATCTATTAGAGAACTGTCAAAAGATAGACAAAGAGCAGAGATGGCGTTTTTTTGCAAGATTTCAAAGAATTTCGTGGATAATAGGACTGATCTAGTTTGCAAAATCCGTGCCTCTTTTGGCTGTTATAGCGCACTGAGATGTCCGTTTCAAAAGTCAAAAACATCGTTGGAATCTTTGTGACTTGGTCTGCCGATCGGTTGTCAAAACTCTTAAGAAAAATTATGGTTGGCGAGAAATTTTAAATGAACAACAGAAGTTTATTTTTGCCTTTTTGGTGTCATAATAAAGCCTTTTCAGAAATAAAGTAGACGATTTAAATTCTTTTGGTTTAAGCTATGGAATATTCACTTAAGCATAAAACAACATAGAATAAGCTTTTCCTGAAGGATCGAAGCAGGACACGGAAACGGACCAGTGCCTTTTTTAAATTCAATATGCCTTTGATATATTTCTATGATTTCGCACGAACTTCTTTATTTGAAATTTTTTCCTTGCCTCAGATAACACTTCAGATAAAGCACATAACTCTGATGCTTTGAAATTTCCTCTGCACGTTCATATGCTTTTGGTGCAAAGGCTTAAGGTATGTAGGTCTGATTCAGCTGCGAGTTTATTTGGCAACACAAAATGTACATCATAAAGTCAAGCTTACAAAGCAACGGAGCACAGTTTTTTCTATAATTTTGCACGAAACCTAGATATTTCTGCAACAAAGAAAAATTCCCACATAAGTAGCCAAACATGCACGCTTACACGTGCCGCTTATGAGGCCCAATGTCAATTTCGTCGCTATGGCGCAAGCAAAAAGGCCTTTTAGAAAACCAAAAACACTTTCGAATTATCAAGACGTAAGCTTCTGGATAATTACCAATAGTATGACGGAAAATCTTTGCCCGGCAAAGAGGTCAATGCTCCTCATAACAGAAGAGTACTGAAATTTTTTACAATTGCAGCTCTTGTAGACAGGTTTTTGTCGTAAAGGCGAGCTACATTGTAGCTCGAAAAAATGCAGTTTGCAAACGATTTATTAATCTGAGTAAAAGAAACTATTTATTGATGGACTGCCGTAGTAGTTGGGCAGATGTCCACATGATGGCAAATTTCATAAGCGTTGAAAGTTGCTGTACTTTTCCACCATCTTTCAAGCCAAGCCACGAGCTCCTCGCCAATGATTCGACAATATCCTGCTAGTGGTCCATCTATGAAACAAGTCACAGCCCACTCTGAAAAGACCTTGATTTTATTGCAAAAACGTCAGATTTAGTAGACTAAGAAATGATTTTGTCTATATTGTTAAACACACTATTGCATTCAACGACACAAGTTTCAAAGTGATCCATGGCATCGACTATTTTTTAAATCTCGCAATAAACAACCGAAATAGTTTTCAAAAAGAGTGTTTAAAGCCTAAGCGAGGTCGATACACCAGGCCATACACCGGAGTTTCGGAGGTCTCTGCCCTCCTCGTAGTAGGCTTTGAAATCTTAGAAATTATTTCAAAGGTCTGAATGTACGTGATAAACAAGCGGACCTCAAGAATTTTAGACAGTGAGAGTCCATTTTTCGCAATCCTTTTCAGTGCGCTGTCCACTTCACTGATTAACAAAGTGCACTTATCGCAGTGAACTTTCGATATTCCCAATGTCTAATAATCTCAGCACTGAAAAATCACTGCAATAAAACGTGCTGTTTTGCTTGTATGCTTTTGTCGTTCACCAATAGCGAAATTCCATATATATGGTCATTGAATATGTTTGTGACAGTATTCAACAAAAAGCGTTTATTTCAAGAAGCATATCTCATTTTTTAAGACAAAGACCACTTCTACCGCTATCTCTCATAAATGTGAAAACCCTTCAAAGGCGTGCTTATGCTGGTAAAATTCTTAAGCAGTTTGAATTTTCTAGATACCTGCGTTTGAATCTGTATTTAAAAAAGTTCACAATTGTCCACAACAAGTTCTTTTTTCGTTAGAAGTATGCAAGCCTAACTTGGACATTGTCTAGCCGAAAGCGCTAATGATAGCCTGTTTCGACTCGTTGAAAAGAACCTATTTTGGTCATTTCTTTCAAGTAATCTCGATAGCATACATCAAAAGAATTAGGATGGTCTAGTTATTTCCAAAAGGACTTTATTACTGCGGCTGAAAGAGCAAAAATAGCAAACGAATCTCAGTAATTTCATTAATTTTTCTACATTCTAGAGTTATACCTTTTGTTTTGAGTGAATTTTCAAGACCATGCTCAAATTTCAACATATTTCATAATTATTATTTGAGCCAACATATCATGCCGCTCATTCAGTTCCTGTCCATACAGTGATAAAATGTTCGTCGCCGCCTACTCTTAGTACAGGGGACTGAGCGCTGCGAGAGGATTGGGAAAAGACGAAGGGTACCGCCCGACTGTCCGACCTGCTTTTTGATGTGTCTGATTTTGGTTTCTAGAACAATGGAATTATTCATCCGATCCTCAATTTTATGTCTGCCATAATATATATGGCATTGTTGAAAACGGATACGTTTCATGCGGATTGCTCATTTCACTCGATGACAGTTTCTTGATCATCTCCTATCTGAATGGAATATTTATACGCAGAATGTCGTCGTCAGATTTGAAAGCATAGAACAAAACTGACACCGAGTTAATGTCGCCTTTTTCAAAACGATATGCTCGATGTTCGCAAATAGGAGATCACCTCTAACGAAGTTAAGAAACCGGAGACGAGTGCATGTCTATATCATTATATCTTATATAGAATGATAGTGATTATGCTGTTAGTTGACTGATTTCTTAGAGAACTGAAAACTAAATCGACAAAAGTGTCGAAATGCGAATGAATTCATGGGTCCATCCAATATATCCAAGAAAAGTCGGCTTAGATCTGATCTCGGCATACGTAATTGATCATTTTCTTGCATTATTAGGCTGAGCTGAGGTTATTAACATGTATTATTCGGCTAATATCTCGTCATCTCTGTCCTTAATGTCGTATTATTTGATGCGATGGTCCACAGGTGAATTTTCATTCATGCCATGTGAGCCTTCGTTGAACTATCAAGTGGAATCCAGAAAAATGCAAGTAAATTCAGAATTCAATCCATTGTATATACCAAGAGAAAAGCGAAGAACGACTGGCTAGTGTTTCCAGCGGTATAATGATCTACTCCAGTATAGTGGAGCCGTCCAACAGGTTCTCCCGAACTTGAAGTGAGTAATTCATGTGACATCCTCTTATGGCCTTCGCCCGCCACATCATCTGTGCTCGTAGGGAATCGACTAGTCTTAAAACTGTAAGAATACGAATTATGTGTCGAAATGAGAGATCGTAAAATTGACCATAAAAACATTATCGTCCTCTCCGGCATTTTCAGAGTTAATATTTCGAAGATCACTTATCCCGAGAAAGTCAGAGTAGCTTACCCTTGTCAACTACCCCTCAAATTCACTGGAACAGGCACTCAAATATCAACAGTGGTTTTTGCTTTTGCAGCTTCTAAAGATTTCATCAAAATAGATGTAATAAAAGCTAATAAATCTCTTGCAAGAGAGCGTTCAGAATCTTTCCAACGACTACATTCTTATCCGTTATTTTGGAAATTTATCATGAGACAAGAGGCAGCTCTTTGTGCATCGCAATTTACAAAATCAAATCCTTTCATTTTGTTTCTACTCACCAACTTCCATTGCGGAGGTGAGTAACATTTATAAAAGCAAGCACATTCACTGGCATTAATTTTAGAGCAACCAAAATGTGAATGCCTGAAGATGGGATTTGGTCGCTTTTTTAGCAGACGAATGAGTGAAATTTCAGCTGAAACTTCAGAAGCGGCGCTGCTGTAAAATCAATTCCATCTAGTATTTCCAAGCCTGATAATATATTTGTTTCACAAGCAAAAATTCGGCCTGTAAAAAATGTATGTGGGAACTTCTCAATTACTTCTCAAGTAAAGTAGTAAGCACAAATTCATCACATTGCGCATTTTCAATATGAAAACTTTTTGGATACATAGAAAAGGCCCAAAAATGAACCGAGAAGAGCAGTGCCTCGCAATCACGCGTGACCTCGAACCATACCTAAGGCTGATCTTTCTGGCCTGAGTTAGGCACAGCCTACTAATGCACTGACCATAAGCGGCTGGTCTTCAATGAATGACTGATAGACACAAAACATCAAAACGATGTGTGGGTTTTTGTAATGAAGTTTTTACTATGCTATCCAAAAATTCGTTTCTTACGTTTTCTGCTAGGGTTATGGAGGGTTTGGCTTAGTGGATTGTAGATCAATATGATCTTTCCAGGCTCTGAAGAAGGCTACCCGCCGAAACGATAGCCACCTCGAATATTGTATATTCAAGCTGCATTACAAACTGTATTAAAAGATCGACTGTTTTTGAAACCCCCAAAAAACATTCAATATAATTCCAAAAAAAAGAAATGATTTTAAGCTCCAAAAAAAAAGGGTTGGTAAGCCCAGGGTCCATACACCGGTGTTTCGGAGGTTCGTCCTCCTCATCAGTGAACCCCCGCCCCACATTCAGCCCTGCATTGAAGCAAGGAGGGTGGCGTATGTGGTGATGGCACAGTGTACTATGACACTGTACCATCACCACCTCTCAGTCGATAGATTTTTTGCTGTTAGATCAAAACTATATCAAAAGATCGACTGCTTTTGAAACCCCCAAAAAACATTCAATATAATTCCAAAAAAAAGAATGATTTAAGCTCAAAAAAAGGGGTTGGTAAGCCCAGGGTCATACACCGGTGTTTCGGAGGTCGTCCTCCTATCAGTGACCCCCGCCCACATTCAGCCCTGCATTGAAGCAAGGAGGGTGGCGTATGTGGTGATGGCACAGTGTACTATGACACTGTACCAGTGATATAGTTTTGATCTAACAGCAAAAATCTATCGACAGAGAGGTGGTGATGGTACAGTGTCATAGTACACTGTGACCATCACCACATACGCCACCCTCCTTGCTTCAATGCAGGGCTGAATGTGGGGCGGGGGTCACTGATGAGGAGGACGAACCTCCGAAACACCGGTGTATGACCCTGGCTTACCAACCCCTTTTTTGAGCTTAAATCATTCTTTTTTTTGGAATTATATTGAATGTTTTTTGGGGGTTTCAAAAACAGTCGATCTTTTGATATAGTTTTGATCTAACAGCAAAAATCTATCGACTGAGAGGTGGTGATGGTACAGTGTCATAGTACACTGTGCCATCACCACATACGCCACCCTCCTTGCTTCAATGCAGGGCTGAATGTGGGGCGGGGGTCACTGATGAGGAGGACGAACCTCCGAAACACCGGTGTATGACCCTGGGCTTACCAACCCCTTTTTTGAGCTTAAATCATTCTTTTTTTTGGAATTATATTGAATGTTTTTTGGGGGTTTCAAAAACAGTCGATCTTTTGATATAGTTTTGATCTAACAGCAAAAATCTATCGACTGAGAGGTGGTGATGGTACAGTGTCATAGTACACTGTGCCATCACCACATACGCCACCCTCCTTGCTTCAATGCAGGGCTGAATGTGGGGCGGGGGTCACTGATGAGGAGGACGAACCTCCGAAACACCGGTGTATGACCCTGGGCTTACCAACCCCTTTTTTTGAGCTTAAATCATTCTTTTTTTGGAATTATATTGAATGTTTTTTGGGGGTTTCAAAAACAGTCGATCTTTTGATATAGTTTTGATCTAACAGCAAAAATCTATCGACTGAGAGGTGGTGATGGTACAGTGTCATAGTACACTGTGCCATCACCACATACGCCACCCTCCTTGCTTCAATGCAGGGCTGAATGTGGGGCGGGGGTCACTGATGAGGAGGACGAACCTCCGAAACACCGGTGTATGACCCTGGGCTTACCAACCCCTTTTTTGAGCTTAAATCATTCTTTTTTTGGAATTATATTGAATGTTTTTTGGGGGTTTCAAAAACAGTCGATCTTTTGATATAGTTTTGATCTAACAGCAAAAATCTATCGACTGAGAGGTGGTGATGGTACAGTGTCATAGTACACTGTGCCATCACCCATACGCCACCCTCCTTGCTTCAATGCAGGGCCTGAATGTGGGGCGGGGTTCACTGATGAGGAGGACGAACCTCCGAAACACCGGTGTATGACCCTGGGCTTACAAACTGTATTGTTTGCATGCTTCGCTAATATCCAACAAATAGTAATCAACAACACCGGAACGGCTAAAAAAGAAGGAAATACTCATTTCAATATAATTTATGCTCACCATTTGATTGTTGAAACCCATATGGTTGCTAGTTTATTGATAGTGTACTGCCACAATGAACATCGATTAGATAAAAATGTATGTCTTATGAATATCGCAGTCCACTTTCATTTCAGCTGACAGTGACCGTTACCGTGTACAAATGCGAACCAAACGGACCCGATCGTAACATTCGAAGCGCTCTGTCCACAACATTTTGCCACATCGACCTCGACCAATTAGCCATGATGATGTTCGTAGTCTACATAGAATTTTTCTTTATAAAACGAAGTTGTGCAAATAAGAAAACCGTCCAAACCGTGAGAGTTCCTGAGAGGGACAAGTGCTTGCTGTTGATAGCCTTTGCAACCATCGACATTTCATACCCCACAGCTTCGCCATTGCGGGGCAAATTCCCGTCACCGTGCTACCGACGATAATACAGCTTTCGATCTTACTCCTCTGCAAAATAATAAGTCTCGAAACACTTCTTTTCTGTGCACTAGACAACTGAAAACTCAAAACAATGCTGGACACTTTTTCCTTTCACTTCTCAAAACCTACAAAATTTCACCTATTAACACACTGAATACTATATCATTCTGAAAATAAAATATGTGTAACATTTGAAAAGATATTCTCAGTTTGAAAGATTTTGATGTTATGGCTCTATGATAGTTTTCCTCAAACTCTGAGATATTTTATAATAAGTCTATAGAAAATATCTTTGTTTGCAAAAAAATAAGTACAGCTCTGCTTTTTGAATACCCTTATAGTTCGATTGGAATTTAGCTAAATCAGTGTCCACTAGTGGAGACTTACGCGTCTCCCCTGGTCCCATTAAGAGCTGACATTGCAATGGTTCGTAAGTGGTATTAACTTGAAGTTGACCGAGAATGTTGGAGATCACAAAATCAGGCAAGAGTGCTCTCCGACCTTCGATTTCGAGAACATCGACAACCTAAAACGTAAATCTTCACTATTTCGAAGAGTGGCTCGGAAGTATTTCATGAAATATGTGAATTTGGCAAGTTAGGTTAGCTTTAGAGACTGAAGATCTGTGAAAAAATTGCAGCTCATCTCTATACGTCTTTTCAGAATTCACGAAAAAGAATGAAATGCCTAAGTTGTAAACTCACTGTTTGCATTGCAAAACGTTGTGCAAGTGCCTGAACAGCATCCTTGCTGGTTGCAATACCAGGGAATAGGGAGAGATTACTTTGTTTTCTGTGTAAACCGCGATAATAGGTAAGTTGCTGGGCCCGCTGGCAGTGAAGGTCCTAGTGCTCGCTGCAACGAAATTCATAGTTTTTGTAGTGAATGGTTGTAAATTAAATTATTAAGTACATCGAAAACCGGCTCTCCTCGTCATTACCATTAGATAACACTTTCTTTATAATTTAGCTATATCACGTGGTTGAAAATAAACTTTATTCGGCCGATATTCGACGTCTTCATTTCTCAGAGCCGATAATTCGAGTCGATCGTCCACAATTATTCGTTTTCGTTGTCGTTCAAGTCGACTCTTTCTCGTGGAGCACCGCCCGAATGGAAAACCTCACTCGGCAATGTTCATTGATATAGAATTGTTCTTATAAATAATGTTTCTCAATCGATCTGTTTAGAAATCTCGTTCTGAGAACATCGATCTATTCTGAGAACTGTTTCAAGCCTTTTTCAAGGTTTAGCATGTCACTGGCTTATGTACATTTCGGCAATCTTTCAGGAATATATCGATGCTCTCAAGTGACATTTTTAAACAGCAGATTGAAGATGAATATCTATATAACCTGCATGCCATCGAATTTGAAAAGGCTCAGACAACATTTCACGTTGTCAAGTCCTGACATGTTGTCATTTAAACCACTATCAACTTATAACTAACGCTGGCAACTTGTATGGCAGTCATCTTGTATACGATAACATCGCTAAGTGAAATTCTTCATTCGAGCGATGTTCCTTTGCAGAAAATTGGACGTGCACAACAACGAAGACGAAGACCACAACGATGGCGAACGACAGTGGACAATCGAATCTAATCATGGGCTCCGAAGATGACGAAGACTCCAAAACGTTAACCCATTAAAGTTCATTTATAAACTCCTGGTGTTAGCTAAATCATAAAAGTCACTGCATTGAAAAACTTCTTAGTTTTATCTTTCTTCTTATATAGAATTCAAAACTCTGCCTATAGGTAGCGCAGACTGCGACAACAATTAAGCAATGATGGAGTGCTAGGCATGCTCATTCTGATTAGAGCTCTTACCATCTAAGAATGGGAATATTTGTAGATCCATAACAATTCTATTTATTACTTTGACCTCCAGGAATCACTCCACATCCAAACACGACTGAGATTGAGACTAGCAACAAAATCATAAATGGAGCGCTCGAAAGTCCTGCCTTGTTTGTAAGAATAAATCATTTTCCTAAAATAGAATAAGTATTCATAGACTCAACTAAGACTACTGTCTAGATCTTTTGTGTGAGATCATCCACGAGATAACAACAGATTCGGCACTCGGCACCTATATGAGGGTGACGTCGCCTTGGCTGGTCTTTGATTTTTCTGGTTTTTTCAAGTGCTTCAAAGGATCTTTAACTCGCGTAATTCAGAACATAATCTTTGAAAGCGTATTTCGTGACACATTGTGCTAATGCGATGCTCAAAAACCAGTTATCGAGACGAGAAAAATCTCTGTCAAATCTTGAATGAAAATGGACTGCGTGGGAGCGAGAGTTGAAAGAAAAATTCAGTGAATGCGCCAATTTCTCAAGTTGTTCGCTTATATTCGGTTCCCGCCTTCTTATTTCTGATGCTGCGACAATCGACAAAGCGCCTGAATCACAATTGCAACTGAGAAAAAGTCTTCCAAAGAAGATATCGATTGATAAAAACGAAGCGCAATTCTCATTGCAAACTTTTCGGAAAATTTCTAAGCAAAAACTGCAGTTTGTGAAACTATGATGTTCTTGTTAGCCTCTTACATTTGGCACGCTCATAAATTATAGTTTTAACGGAGTGATCAACTGATAGCCAAATTGAGTAGATCTATAGAATTCAATAGTATGGTTGAGAAATAGGCGTGTAATTAGATGTTAGCAAAATCCACCAATATGAGGACGTTAACGGAAAATCGTGTCAGGATTGGTTCTAGAATAAACAGCTGCATGAAGACATCAAATGTTGCCTTGAGATAGGAAAATATTTCCATCGATGAAATCGTCAATGTATCATAACGAGAAAGCACAGTGGACGATGTTTAAAATGTATGAAGTTAATTAAAGGTATAAAGATGTAGTTGATGTGACGAAGCAGACGCTACCCTGTTCATCTTTTCAAACGTTTCAAGGTGGATGTTTACAGAACGCCGTCTTCAGCATTTCCGCACGATGTGCAGCAAAACAAATTGTTATTGCACATTTCATACTGTAAAACATCATTTCTTTGTGCAGTGCTTACATCTCTTCAGGGTCTCCTCCATTTCTGTAATATTCCTAACAACCGTTTGGAAAGTTAGGAGTTGTTGTCACTACACTAAGTGATCAATTTCGACTCAATCAGTTTTTTGAAAGTTTGAGGACTTAAAGATGTCTACCCATAATAACGCTTCAAGGCAGACATTGCTGCGCGTTACCGTGAGGGAAAAACAACAAAAAATTGCCGCCCATTTCCAACATTTTCCCAATTGGACAATTATTACTCGTTCCTCTTGTTCACTGGATCTGTTGCAGGAACCATACGATGGCCGAGATTTCGGATTTTGAAAAGAGCGCTTTATGTGACTCTCCATCTCCAACACAAATTATTAGGTTCGGAAGAGAAAGTTCGGGAGTAGTTTGTAGGAAAATTAAAAGTTCATGCGTGAATTCCCAGAGAAAAGAGCAATAATGACTATTCTTCAAAATAAAAAGCCACCGTTTTCTAAACGACTTTCTGCCAACTGCCCACCAAGTTCAAGTGAAATTTGATGGCATATTTGACCAAAGGCGGCGAAGTCCTCGTGTAAAATATTATTGCCATAATGTCACACTCAACATTCTTATTTATATCAAAAAAAATTACGTAACAACGTTTTAACCTCTAATAACAGCTTATATAGGGGTGCATGGATGGCACTACCATTGCGTATTTTGTTGTCAACTATAAAGGAGAACATTCAATGAGGAACTGGTGCTACTTGCTGGAGTGTTGCAACGGTTTTGACTTACTGTTCAGCTTTCCTGAAAAGTCCAAATTGGCCGCAAAAATTTTGACAGATTCATAAGTGTTTTTGGTTGTTTCACCCAAAAACATTTATCTTATTGCGTTGCAACACTACTAATTCAAGATTGCGTTTTATAGCCTCGCGCATACTTTTGCATTGGTATGTGGATGAATTTCGTGGCGCATGACATACAAGCCACTTGCGTTTTTTTATAACACAGCTCTCTAGGCCTAATACCGACGATTTGATCAATGTACCTTTTATGTCTAAAATGGCTCTCTTCACTTACGCTGTGAGAGTACAAAGAAAATTAGTGTTTTACACTCGATGCACTTTATGGCTAAGCAAAATTTGTTTACTTTAGAGTTTTACACCACAAGCATTCGATGATTCAAATTTCGACGATTCATGAAAATAGCAGGCTTTTAGAAGAAAAATTCAATGGCTGTAAGCAGTCAAAAGAAGATTGTTTTGCCAATACCTGCTATTTTGCAAATAGCGCAGTTGTGTTTGCGAAATTCCATGCAGAAAACGGAGCAAAGAGTGAGCGCCTGCCGAGTTCAAAATTCAACATTTATATTTGACTGGCTGCAGCACATTCAGAGTCCTTTCTCGATAATTCAAGTACGTCACTCCATGGAATTTTATTCGCGATCTGAGCTGTCGAATGAGTAGTGCAATGTCTGAAAGATTAGTGTTCTCCAGCGCAAAAATACTTGGGGTGAAATGAAATTTCATTTTTACTAACGGTATATACGCTTTTTTCATAAGAATGCTGCTGGGCTAGTGGAAAGATATATGTTTTGACCTTACCAATCTCGTCATTCACCACGGTCTTTTTTATCCCGTCACTTTTTACGGCGATCTATTCCTACAAAGCGGAAATCGGTCGAAGAGCTTTTTATCACGTGATGTAAGGTGGGGCTTGAAATACATTTGTGAAATTGAGTTGAATCTTGAGAAGGTCTCAAATTTGTCGATATCTAATGTTCCCTACATTACGGCCTCAAGCAACAGCCATGAGCCATGCTATCAACCAATCTATCACTCTGAAGAGACGCCACGGGTGATTGATACACCGTACGTGAAGTCGTAACCACGTTTGGGCCGAGTATTCAGATATAGCTGTAGAGGAACTGACTGTATGATAAGATCAGCCTCGCAACCGCCACAAAGTTGGTGTGG
>JAHQIW010005890.1:0-81966 GCA_019055375.1 Parelaphostrongylus tenuis | reverse complement strand
GAGCGCAAAGAGAATTTTCTGAAAGAAGCTGAGAAATGGACTGAGATTAGAGAATTGCACCCGTATGTTGATGGATCGATGTAACGTCGTGAATGCTTGATTAATTACATACTTCAATCATCTATATAGTATAATATAGACCTAATCTCAATGATATCTCATCATACAACAGCTAAATACTCTGAAATATTCAGCTCCAGTCTATAATCATGATATAACATTTCGTTAGCAATAGCCTCTTTGTAGAGTTAACAAAGATTCGCAGCTGAATCAATGAGACCGGCCAACGTCTTACAGTTTATCTAAGTGGTGAAAAGTACAAGGCAGATTTTTCTCGACTACAGAGGGATGAAGGAAAAACTCTTGATGCTGAACAACTCCTGAGGGATACGCCATGTACTCGACTTTATCAAGCATCGTTTGGAGTGCCTGACTGCACATTGACATCTTGTGAAGTTTCGGGGCTCGCAAAGTGAACTGTCGATTGCATGTGTGCTGCAGAACACCTCTAACCACTTCGATTCTGAAATTTCATATTATGCCAGGTGAACATTTCCCTTGGGAACTCTCCAAGGCGTACACAGAGCACTAGGAAAGTACTAAACAAGTCGTATGAGTGGCAAAGAAAATAACAGCAGTTAAAATAATCCTCAAAATGAATCTTAACGCCCATTGTAGTAATGGATATGAGCCGTTTATTATTCATGCTCACTTCACTGTTATGAGCAATGTGAAATACATTAAACAGATATTGACACCAACGTGAGGAACCTCACCTGTAACCGGTTAAGCACGGGCACACTGTTTTCACCGCCGCACACCGCTGAAAACGTGGCGATCTAAAACAAGATACCAAATACTTCAACGGACACGATAGTCAATCAATGCCTTGAGCAGTGTGCCGTCGTATCTCTAGGAATCTTCGCCAAAATTTTGTCAAGGGTGGATCAAAATGCAAGACGTTCAATAGTCATTATATCAAGCTCATCAATGACAAGCATCTTGAGCTTCGTCAGATCTAGCTGTAACAGAAAACATCATTTTGTTACACACATATATGTGAGTGTATATATGTTTAACATACGTACATAAATACATACACATGTATGTATATATAAATCTAAGAGCATTGAATAGTATGCAAAGCACTAATCAGGCGGGAGTTGAAATCGCATTTCCCCCATGTGGAGGGCACGTACTACAACTACATCAGCGATACCACCTCTCTGGTGGGACTTCTCCATCGATATAAACCATCGTATTTGGCACCAAAACCCAATTATGCTGAAAGTTGCTGCAAAATGCTCGGTCTGAATGAATTCTTTTTTTTTTCTTGGAAGTAGTAGCATAGCGGAGGCATCGGTAGTGCAGCGGCAGTGCACATCCCTGATATGGGTGAAACGTCGGTTCGATTCTCGCTTGATGTCGAATGTTTTGCATACCATTAAAGCTCTTGGATATGTACGTATATAGCTGTACATTATTATATACGTGAACTTTTAGATGTATGCATACATGTCCATGCACACCCACGGACCTCCCTCTTTGAGGAATCCCACCCGGTTAGTTGCGAATGCACGTGGCGCGTCCCCAGGTGGTGGGAAGGGGAATAAACGCAAACCAAATGCGACCGTGTGCTTCCCAGAGATGCAGGTGGATTCAGGGGATAAGCTTCCTTGCTTCTACAGCGCCAACTTGACAAAAAATTGGCCAAAAGCCTGCAATCAAGAGGCTGGGAAGTACATGGGAGGCTGTTGGGAGTCGCCTCCAACAAATAAGCTCCTCCCGCTCCTGCGAGAGAAACCAGCAAGCCACTCGTGAGTACCCAGCCCCCACGTTTAGAGCCTGGCAAGCTATACGTTGGGTATCAAAATGCCAAAAACAGCAACAAATATGGGCCTCATTCCCCTGACCCCGAAAGAGCCCCTGGTACGGCAGTGCCAGGTAGGATGAGTACGGAGAGGCTGCTAAAATCTCAGAGCCAAACTAGACTGCCAAGATCGAAACGGACTAAAATGACGATCTGTACCTACAATGCAAGAACCCTTGCTCACGAATCCGCTGTAGAAGATCTATTGATTCAAGCAAGAAGAATAAGGTACGACGTCAGTGGCCTGGCTGAGACGAGAAGGCGCCATGCTTTTCACGCTGTTTATGACACCGGAGAAGAACTGTTCCTTATAACACGCGATAGCAGAGGTGTCGGCGGCGTTGGGTCCTGTCAAATCGAATTTGACCGTAAACATCGATTCGTTTGAACAACTCACAGCCCGTATCGGACACTGAGTTGAAACGATGTGGTTCTATGTTGGCTTTGACCATCTTCGTTGCTTACGCACCAACATCAAGCTATGACGAAGACGAAGTCGAAGCTTTTTATGGACCTGCGAAAAATTCTTCAAAGAAGATCTTACATTCTTCAAGGCCATTGTCGGAGGTTTTAACGCAAAAATTGGACGTAGAAGAACGAATGAAGAACGTCACACGGTTCCACGGACAAGAATAAAATGGACAGGGTGAGAGGCTATCTGAGTTTATCATGGCAACCCAAACCATCCATGATAACTCGCATTTCCAAAAGCCTCTTTCTCAGTGGTGGACGTGGTATTCTCCCAATGGAGAGTACCATAACAAAACAGACCACATCCTAGTAAACTGAAGGTTTTGCCTGACCAATGTCGCTGTCTTTCCTAAGTTCTACACGGAGTCAGACCATCGCCTCCTTCGCGCCACGTTTCGTTTTTCAAGGAGAGGAAAGAAAGCCGCTAAATTCTAACGACGAAGTCGAAACTACCATAAACTGGGATGTATTCAAATCATTAGTCGGCTTTTGGGAAGATACCGTTGTCGACAACATCGACGAAGATAAGATCGACTCGTTGATTATCTTCACGTTAGCTATGAAAGCCGAGAGTCCTAAGGTCACGAAGAGACGCTTGTCTGCGTAGGCACTCGAGCTGATAAGTCAAAGTGGAATCGCACGAGCTACAGGCAACCAAAACCTCACATCCGAACTTGCGAAACGCTGCCGAGAAGCAATAAAAGGAGACCTCAAAGAGAGAAGAGCAGCAGTTATGGCAGAAGCTGCAGAAGCTGGGAAGAGCATTCTCGAAGCCCAGCGAAGCTTCGCCGACTACAAGACCAAGATGATTGCACTCCGATACCCTGACGTGATACTTACAGCTTTGAGAAGGGCTATGGAGAAAATCATCCAACAATACTACTTAGATCTCTTCGCTAGCCATGTCCTCTTACCGTCATATAAATTGAAAGAGAACGAGTATGTCGTTCCAACGGTCGTCCCATCCGAGATCCGACATGCTGTATTGTCGGTGAAGAACAGAACAACACCCGGTCCAAACAGGATTAGACCAGAACACGTGAAAAATCTGCCACCAGTTCTCATCAACGCCCTGGCTCGGCTCTTCACTCGCTACCTGTCAGAATGCAAGGTCCCTATTCAATGAAAAACTAACAAGACCGTATTGTTGTCCAACAAGGGACACCTTGCAGATATAGGCAATTATCGCCCAATCTGCTTGCTGTCCGTTGTCTATAAACTCTCTACTCGAGTCATCCTGAACAGAATTGACAGAACACCGGACGAAGGACAGCTGTGCGAACAAACAGGGTTCCGAAAAGGATTTAGTCCATAGACCACATCCACACGATTACAAGACTCATTGAAGTTTCACGAGAGTACAAACAACCACTCTGTCTCACTTTCATCGATCTGAAGAAAGCCTTTGATTCCGTGGAAGCAGAAGCGGTTATAGAGGCTCTGGATAACCAGGGCGTCCCTACTCGGTATATAATGATCCTTCGTGAGCTTAATAAAGATTTCACGACCAAAATATCTCCATTCTACAACAATATCACCACTGACGTATGTGAGGGGTTCGACAAGGCGATACAATTTCGCCAAAACTATTCACTGCCACCCTACAAAACGTCATGTGAACATTAGAATGGGATGATGTGGGAGTGAAAATTGACGGTCGACAATTAAACCATCTTGCACTACTCTTGGCACTACTAAGCTCTAGCGTAGGCTTACGTTTGATAACGGATTTATTTGGCAAAGTAGTATGGAAGTAAAAGCCTGTACTAAAAAACGATAGGATGAAGTGTATTTTAAGTTTCTCTACGTAAAGTATAAGATTTACATGAAACGGAGAAGAAATCTACAAAGAAGAATAACGTAAATTGCGCCCTTTCGAGTAGCTTTGAATTCGCTATGCGCAGTGTTATCCGAGAGACGGTGCCCACCAGGAAACATTCGACTCGGCACCACTGCAAAGACGAAGACGACATCGAAGGCGAACAAATATAAGCAGTGGACTTGGATCATTAGTTTTAAAGAACACGAACACGTCGATACGTTAACCGCGCTAATACATTCTGTTTCGCGGACACGTGATGAGGTCATCAGTGCGTCAAAATGGATGTGTGCGATACCCAAAGGGTTAGGTCGAACCATCAAAAATGTAATGTGACTGTGAAGAATGTTCAAACGAATGCATTTTTTCATATATCCGCTTTCAAAACATACACTATGTTTTAGAGCTTATTATGAGGTTTTCCAGACATGCAGTCCCTATTTTGACAAAGGTTGCCGCTTTTAAAGGATACATTACACAGAGGGTAGTTGAGTTGCGTTTTTGTTTCGCTCATTAGGTATGATGTTACGTAGGAAAAATTATTTGACGATAGCTCCAAATGACGAATTTTCACTTGACTTCGGTATGTAATGAAAAGTATCCCACAAAGTGTACTTATTTGAGCTTGAGCGCTATTAACATATCTTTTTTTCCAACTTGGTGACTGATATTCCTGGGTTTATGCCTTCTACAGAGCTTCGACGTAAGGTTATATGTGCGTTGTTCACACGCCATCTACAAAATGACACTGCACTGAATAACACACGGATTACCCAGTCCACCTAAGAAAAAGAAGTACGTCGAAGCCCTGAAGAGCTATATCGACCAAATTTGAACAGTCGTTATTGAAACAATTACTTTTCCATTGTCTACGCAGTCATTGCTGCCCTCTGAGAGCAACAAGTTTTCTGCTTTTTTATGTAATTCCTAAAACTACTCAATACGTCAGATCTCGACATTCTGACTGATGTACTAAGTTTTCCTATATATCCTTACTGCGAAGGAGATTTTGGTAAAGACTTGGGCCTCTGATTTAAAATGATCGAAAGTGGTCTGAATCTTCGTCACATGAGTAAAGGAGGCAAGTGTAGCTATATCATGGTCGAAAACATTTCTACTTGTTTTCCTATCTGTATTGTGTTTTCATTGTAGGTCCCTACGAAAAGTCCATTATAGTTTTCGCAAAAAATAACAAGACATCGACTTATCTAGCAGTGTACCTCCAGCTAATGGGATATCATTTCGAATCATACAATTCGTAAGATTTCGTTGTTATTTGTTTGCTCTTCTTTCTTCTAATTTTGTTCTCTGACAGTTTCATTGATTATCACACCTTTTTTATAGGAGCTCTTGGAAGTTCTTCGAAATTTTCATAGATCACCATTGGTTCCCTTCGTTCATGCTTAAAAAAAACTGGCTTAATTTGATTGCATTGACTCTCGCCTACATATCAAATTAATGTAATTCTTTAAAACTCAAGTCAGTTTGCGGAAGTATCCCGCATCATCTATTGGGATAAGGTGGCGAAGCAATCGTATAGGTGGGTTTCGTTTAAAAACACGCAATAATGTTCGAGAATACTCTGTTGTAGCAGAAAGAGAAATCTCAAATGCCATACCTATTGTCAGACTCACCCTCATCGAGGTCAAAAATGCTCAAATATTCAATTTATCTAGTTATTTCCAGTTGTGTACATCCACCTTCAGACTCTAGTGATAGAAATAATTTAGACCATTAATTAGTGTTTTCTCGTGTTTATAAGACCTTTGCCGTTTTCTCAACGAGCGTACGCCATCGTATTGCTAGTTTTATCGTTGTCAACGAAGGCAGCACAAATATGTGACCATTTCGAGCTTCATCGGCCTCTAGAATTGCGGAATTTTGCGTTACTACAACGTCGCCTTATAGCAAAAATCTGTGCATATGTGACCTCTGTCAGTGAAAGATTAGAATACTAGTTTGAAGGAGTTCTAGTTTTTGAAACCATTTGCACTTCTAAACACGTTTTCATGCTAATCCCTCACCAAATACTCACGGCATGCGATAGTAGTCGTTTCTTTCCTGTTTTGCAATTTTGATGCTTTTTTAGAATACCGCACACAAATGTAAGACAGAATACGGTGCAAGGCAGGAAAGCATTGACGCATTAGACACCTTGAACACTTTGGATAAGCTTCAAAGATTGAAAAATGAATATTTAGGACGATTGTCTCCTCATTCCTACGCGTAATCTAACATCTTATATGAAGAATTCATTTTCTGACCTGAATCTGTCTACTATTCTTCTATGATAAAAGCCTAGAAATGGTCTCTATCTTCAAAAAACAAAAAACATCAGTGTTTGCGAACCAAATAGTAATTGATGTAGGTTACAAATTAGCTGATTGTTAACACTACGGATTATTCACCAAGTATCGATAAATAGTAAACAAATATTTGAACATTTGTGAACAGAGAAAGCACTTTTTAGTTCATTTTTTTCAATTTATTATAGTTTTTTGCCTATTTCCTTCTCCTACTTCTTGATAATGTTTGATCAGTTAGCTTAAATCTGTGGCACAGAAACTTCAATGTCACGGACAATCGAGAGACCATCAGAAGGTTGAAGAGTGGTGAAAGTCAGGGCATTGTGGCATCAAAGAAACTCTTGCGAACACTGGATACCCCTGAAGTGGATCATATAAGTTATCACGCAGTTCCTTGCAGCAGCTTGAAAAAATCATGACATTGCTTGGAGGATTGCAGAAACATGAGCTCTAGAGCATCAACTACCATGATAATGAATTGACGCTATCTCATGTATATTCAGAAATCCTCGAGAAACAGGTTCATAACTTACTTAGAGTATTCTTAGGCCACTTTGGTGGCAAAATTCACAGCATATTCTCATTAATGTTCAGTCCCAGCAGTTTTGATAGTCAACATTTGAACATGGAAACCGCTGGAGGAATGTTTCGGGAAATGCTGACTTCATCACCCTCAGTTGAATCTTGCCTAAATAATGATGCTTTAGTTGCAGATTTTTACCATCAGTCAGACAGCTCAAAATGTTCCTTCAAGGAGTACTCTAATTATCCAGCTACCGGTTTCCTGCTATTGTCGTTCCATAAGTTGTGACACTGGAGCAGTAAAGGCAAAATTTATTTACCAGAAGTAATTAAAGTAACATGGTTTTAGCATCGTTCAAATTCAATCTTTTTTGCAAACATTTTAGTACACAACTTGCTCAAATTTGCTTCAAGAAGAGGCTATCTTGGTGCAAGTTTGCTTGCTACTCATGCGCAAATGACGCTTAGGGGAAAGTGCTAGTGAAGCGGCGCGCAAGTTTAGTGGAGCTTGGGGAGATGATACGATTGCAGAAAGGTCGGCTAGGAAGTAGCTCGCGAGGTTTAAAGCTGCAGAGAGCAATCTGGAGGATCCGTCTCTGGGGGCTGCCCACAGGATACTCTATTGATCTTGTGAGCCGCTTCACTAGCATTTTGCCTTATGCACCATTTGCTCATGTGTAGCAAACGAATTTCCTCCCACGAGAGCTCGGCAAGTTGTTTAACAAAACGCAAGAAAATGCGCAGTCGAACTAAGCAAAAATCATGCAATTTCAATTACTTCTGGTTAATAAATTGGGTCTTTAATGCTGTAGTATCAAGCTTTCGGAACGACGTAATAACTATACTACCTACCGCAATGCAAGGCACTGTAGAGAATGTAAAAGGAGACTTTGAGGAGAGTTTTCCACTAGCGGTCACTGAACCGACTGGACGAAGAGGAACAAACAGCCCATAAAATTTTGTTGGTGAAGGAACTAGGATTGTCATCGGCTTCCGGTTCGTCTTTTCCTTAATCCACCTCTGCTTAGCTTACCATCTTAGATGGTATTTCTATATCAGATAAGTGGTTCTCCTTTGTATACTCCATCCTGGTATCTGGCGTAATTTTTTGCGCAGGGATCAATTATTACTCCTATTCTCTATTCACATAATCTCTATTGCTTACACACTCTTTTGGAAACGAGGGAAACGACAACACTTGAATCTATGCATCTCTGTCTGCTAAAACGTTTTATTTACAAGAGCGAAGTAAAAATAAAACCCATAAATCTATGTTGAATCTCACGCTGACTCCAACCCAACATAAGATCGATTTTTCATCTCATTTAGCAGTTAATTTCGGTGCGCTTTGGCTCTGAAGACGTGAAAATAGTTGTTGTCTCACAAAAAAACAATGTCGCTAACAATGTATGAATAAGTTTTGCTACAAGTGTTGGTATATTTTTGGTCTATACTAAAAATTGTTCTGTAAAATAATGCTAATTGCAGTAAAATTTTAGGTCATCATTTACGAGATGGCCAAAGATTTCAATGGCTATGAACACAGAATTGCGTAATTATCTTGGGTTTTTTTAATTCAACTTTTACTTTGCGTAATTATCTTGGCTTGTTCTATTCAAACTTTTACTGATGAAAGTGAAAGTGTCTCATAACTTTCGGTTTTGAAAATTGGGCGTACCGGCACAATGGGAAGAGGTGGAAGGTCGGCAGTCATGCTATGCATGAATACAGATGGAAATCTCATCGTCCCAATAGTTGACGTGGTCATTTTACTATCCATTGTAAATAGCTGTTTACTGTCCTATCGGGATTTCTGAATATTCCATTTACATCTGTCCTTTTGAAAAATAGTGCCATTTACAGCTTTGTTGAATTCTAGGAAGCCAAATATCGCACGTATTTTTATGTTGCCTCGCCTTCCTGTGAAGCTATGTAGTGGCCATTCTTTCATGGAATCAAGATTGAGCGTATTCATCAGAAAACTCCATCCTATAACATCTGAAATTCTACTGAGTGTATCTGGCGATGAAGCATATTATGAAACTCAGTAAAGGTCTGCTACAATATCAATATAGACTCATGCGCATCGGGGCAAACTGGCTGACGTGAGTTGTATATGACCCAGTCTGTTAAGGCTGTTTATCTCACCATACAGAGCTTTTTATGTTGTACATTTTAATAACGATGAAGTGGTTTCCACAGGCGCTTCGTCTCATATTTGCTTACCCGCTCTGACGGCATATTTTGGGGCTAAAAACTTTGTGCATGGAGTGCTTGTAATCAATCTATTGCTTATGAATAAGCTACAGTATACGTCGCCCATGGAAAATGTTTTCTTAGTATTTTCACACTTTATTGTTTACGAAAGACCTCGTTTTGGATGAGATATCATGGACGATGACCAGCTGGAGAGAGTGCGGGCAATGAACAGGCGCTGAAACGCCTCTGAATAAAGAGGGTTTCTTGATTCACTAGAAGATTAAGTTATTTAGGCGGCTTTTCCACAATGATTTGGTTGCAAAGTGCGTATTCATCAATGCGTCTTCAAAGAGTTCGTCCTGTTCTTTTTATAGAAAGTTGTAGTAAATGTCAAGTGATTTGTTAATTGAAAGAACAGCTTATACGAGACCAGTCGTAGTTTTACATCCACATTTCGGAAGATATTGATTGACCACAAGCGATGGTGATATTGTTCCCGTGGTTGAAGCTAGTGAAACATTTTCCAACAACCACAACTTTTTGGCATCAAGCCGATTCGAGAGAGAAATAAAAAACTGAATAGAACAAGTGAAAAACGAATCATGGGACAGCCCAATAATTTGTCATACAACAGCTGATTACAGAAAATTCAAAAAAGTCAATAGTTCAGCTCATGTGTTCGTCAACCGTTAACACTGTGATTTGTGGATCGCGAATGTCTTCATGATATTTAAGCTAGATTAGTAGGAATTGTTTTAGTTCATGAACTATCACCGTCAAATCTTACCTTCTTGGCTGTGGGAATCCCATCAAAGAGCGCTAAACCGTTCAGATCACTGGGTTACATCACCTTATGCCATGTTATTTTTTTGATTTTAGCAATGTCGTACGCGATTATGTTTCTACTGCGGTAGCATACAATTGTTAATTTCTTTCATGGGAGGCGCCTTCATTTCCGAATAGCTTCGTCACGGCTGCTTCAGAGCTTTCTCGCAGTGATGAGATCAACGACAACGAACAATTTGTTCCTCTTCGCAGAAATTCGGAGTCGTAAAATTTTTCGTAATGTGTTTCCCGTTGGCATTGTCATTCAGTTGAGCAATTTCCATAGTGGAGAAGTAGCTACTGTTGATTAAACGTTATTTCTTGAGTACCTATTACACTGCCTAGAGTGTTGTTTTGTGTTAGTTGTTCACGTTCTATGGTATTTTTGATGTTCATGCACACCTCATGCGCAAACTATTTTGAAATATTTGTCGCAACTTTCCAAAACGTGTAAACAATGTTCACTGATCTAGTGCATTCAGTGCCGGCCACCTATCTGCCATATCTTCTTTGTTAGATCTCATCTGAAGCTTAATTCACACGTACTGCGACTAGTAATAAATAATTTTTTCGAAGAAATACGGTTATCATATGAAATTTGCAGATGACTACTCAGATATTTCCGCTGTACAAGACATCAGAAAAGTTACTGAGATGTCTGTGCTGTTCAGATACAGATTCATGTATTCCGCTGAAACTCTTTACTAGTTTGTTGAAAGAATTACAAAAACTGTTGGTGTAAGCAGAGTGTGTATCTGTTTGCTTATGGATGTAGTTGGCATTATAGGCGATATGCAACATTCTCAGTACATATTCCATGTAACAAAGTTTTCAGCATAGTCAATAAGTTAATGACTGAACATAGAATTTTTTTCGTTGTTGAGAAAAGGTAAGTGCGCAGTCTGTCGCAATATAATGCTTGAAATTTAGAGACATGCTTTTCTAGGTCGATGGCCCTCAAAAAAATCCGAAGATGGATAGATTACCTGCCAGTCCTATTCATTATCTTATACCACTCAAATTAACACTGCAACTTTGCAATAAGAGGATAAAGGATCGAGCTCTCAGCGTTGATCAATCCCTGGGATGCGTCATGCATTCGCCATCAATCTTCAGCTTCGTTTGAAGTGGTTGAATGCTTTTCTCGCTTTTACACTAATTCGCGGTGACCTAATGTTATATCGAGTTAGTGCTGCTTATCCTCCCAGACAAGCAAATACCAATTTAAGACCCCGAAGTGATGGATGGCTTCGTGGGCAATGAGCGTGAGATCGAACCATCGACCCTATTCCAAATGCAGAACACCTTTGACCATTGCACAGCACGCATTTCTAATTTAGCAATTTGTAAAGAAAAATAATTTGAAGTAATTTTACAAGCGCGTTTCTGTGAACGTTACTGGATCATTGCAAGGCTCAAGATCATTTTCGGTTATATGTTTACAATCCTCTTATTATATGGATAATATTGAAAGATAAAAGCGATGACGGATGACTTCAACCATCTGATCACATCAAATCTCAATCATCAATGGCATCAAATGGTTACAAAGTCAGAGTTGTATGTTCCTTTTATGGAAATGTGTCCGTCATTCGCTTTTATCTTTCAATATTATCCATTAATAAGAGAATTGTAAATGCATCGAAACTTCTTTTATATCAAATGCAAAAAGTGGACAAATCCTTAGTTTGGCATCAAACATTCACAAAACAGTACTCTTTCTACATCTAGAACGATCTCATTAACGACGTGTTAAAGCATTCACAACAGCAAATTGTTGGCATAAATTTAGTCGATATCTGATTACTACACTCTGAACTCACAAATTAATGATTTAATACTTCTCTTTTGTTTTTGTTTTCTAATGTTTCGCTTTAGCTTTCCTATTTTTTTGAAAAACAACGGGAGACGGAATGCCTTTGGTGTCGTTCTGTGCTAATTCCGCACAATATACTATTCGGATAAAAAAATCACACTATCAATCTCTTCTCTTCTCTAAGCAGTGGCATTTCATGACAACGATGATCACGTATTTTAGAACTATAGAATTTCGCAATGTGGAAGCATCACCTATTTGTCTGACATTGAACATTATCGCTTGATTTCTGCAGAAATGAAATGAGGGGGGGGGACTGCCATTGTGGAGGCAAATGTAATTTTCTCGGTATGAACCCTATTTAATGTTGTCAAATGCTGGATCATCAATTTATCTCATAATTGATCCATAGCATCTAATGTTTTTAGAACCTCGCAGTAAACATTTGATATAATTTTTGAGAATGTTCAAAGCCATGTGTTTTGCTGTCACCACATAAGCCTCGATCCTTGCTACAGTGCAGGGCTCAATGTGGGACGTGAGCCACTGACGAGAAGGGCGATACCTCCGAAACACGCGTGTATGGCTGTGGCGCACCAAACTCGCTAGCGCTTCAAACATTCTCACAAATTATAACTCATAATTATTGATTGAACCAACATCTCATGTGGTTTGTTAATGGGCTCTTGAGCAGTCCGATACACGTGTTTCGACCTTCCAGTCTCGTCAGTCGAGCATAACCTTTCGTCTTTAGCCAATCCTCTCGGGAGTCCCTTCTCTTCTTTTGAAGAGGTAAGCGAAAACAAACTATTTACACAGTTGCCGTCAAGCGAAAAATCACAAGATCGGCAATTTTCAACACTCGGTTGTTCTTGGCTGGTATTTTTGTAATATTATACCTTCTAATCCGAGTGTTATAAGGTCGGTACATGTGTATCGGGCTATGCAAAGTCCATTGACAGACCACATGACATGTTGGCTCAAATAGTAACTAGAATTATTAGTTGAGAGATTTATTGAAATTTGAGTGGTCTTAGTGAAACACTTGAAGTACAAGGTAGCATTGATTTCCAAACAAAAAATATGTGAATCATAACAGTTTTAAACATTTGATATGTCAACAAGAAACGATGCAAAACATGAGAGAAAAGTTGTGGAAAGAGGTGGTGAGACTGAAAGGTGAATACACTCGGTGTCGCTTTGCGCAGAAACATCCATTATCATAATTTACTAGTTTATATCGTTTATAACTTATCCCAGGCTTCTCCACTATAATCTAGGAATTCTCTTGCTTATCGATGAGAATGTGGTCAATAACAACCTCGTTTTGAAGGGGAGCTGTAAACTCTATCCGTAGCTCAGTAACCAGTAATCCTTTCAGTCGAAGCAGAAAATCTCCTTTGGAGGAGAACTGTCCCAAATGCACTCTCTCATCGGCATTGTTGAACGCATAAACGAGAGCCTCTGGTCCAAGTTTGTATTGAGGAACAGGTGGAAGGCCGCTCATGAACATCACACCTGAATATAATGTTCTTATAAATTTATTAAAATCGGGGCATTTTGATGCCAGCAAGTTTAGCTGCAACGTTTTGAGGTTCTCTCAAGAAAATTTGTATGAAAAATAGTGAAAGATGTTTTTGAAAAAGATGCTGACTCGGTAACGAGAGCTGACGGTTTTGTCTAAACCACGTCATATTACCATTAATATATCACTACATGCTTAGTAATTTGATGGAGAATATTACGTCTTGGAAAAGATCTCCCGATAAGTGTTGACCCGTTGACAGTAGAGTGACACCAGCGGGCACCACTAAAACTTCCACTTATCCATCGCATATATGATTGGCCCACTAGGTCCTTCTCGCTCTAGGAATTTGTAGAGGAATCTGGTCGGCAACAGCTTTCGTTCATCGGTTCTCGTTAACACACCTTATTGGCAAAGGTTTAGCGTGTAGAACGGCGTCCGTGATTTTTAATCATTAGCATAAGTTAGACTTACGGATCTTTCTCTTATCTGCAACCACGGGCACTCCTAGCGTCGACTTTAGACTGCGTGTTCAAGAACGCAGAGTGAAATCTTATCCTGCTTACGTAGCGACCAAGTCTCCGATACAAAAGTTAAGGCAAAGATATACGCTGAGTCGAAAATGTAGGCACAGAGTCAAATGTTCGTTCTCTTTCTCACATTTTCGATGCTGTTGAACGTCTCCAAGCCGTTCCTTTCTCTTAATGAATGCTAGAGCTAGGTCGTTCGTCATATCGGCTTCTCGACGTAAATAGCTGTAATTGAAATCTTCATAGAAGTTCGCTTTGTAAGAGCAAAAATGGAACGCTCACAACTATCACGTTCTTTCATAAAAACTGCTTTCTTTAGTTATAATCGAATATTAATTTTTCACAAGCGTTGCCGAGATCAGTCATCATTAGTTCCACTTGACTCATGCTTCGTATTGTAACCACGTTGTTATCAGGAAAGCGAATACGGTTTAATTGCCGATCATACTCTAACGTTCATATTGCTCCATTTTAGTGTTCGCATGGCGTTTTGGAAGGTGGCAGTGAATGACTTTGGTGAGATAGTTGAACTCCTCTGCTCTATAATGCCGTTTAGGACGACCTGAGTGAAGAGTTTATAGGCGACAGAGAGCAACCATATTAGGTGCTAAATGATGATGCCGTGAAGGTCTTTCTTTTTTGATCAATAGAAGGTTTTACTAATTTTCCATTGGCTGAGACAGTGTAATCTGACAGATAACGAGTGAAGAGCCGAGCTACTATATTGATGAGAACTGCCGGGAGATTCTTCAGATGTTTCAGTGTTTTTCTGCCTTGACCAGGTGTATTTTTCGCTTCGCCGACGAGAAAGCGAGCCGACTTGGAGGAGGACTGGTGGAACGACAAATTTATTCTTTTCAAATCGTTTGGCAGTAAGAGAACATGGCTGATGAATAAATCCAAGTAGTCAGCTAATCAAGATAAGTTTTCTCATTTTCATGCAAATCCAAGTAGTTATCGTGGATGATTTTCCCCATTCCCCTTTTGGAAGCTGCAAGTGTCCCGTCATGGTGTCGGAGTGTAGTTGTCTTGGTCTTGTAATGGGCTAAGCTTTCATAGGTTTTCGAGTGCTCTTGCCAGCTCCTGCAGCTTCGCCACAACTGCTGCTCTTCTCTCTTCAAAAACAACTTTTTATAGCTTCCGTGCAACGTTTGCAAGCGGACGTTGGTTGTCGCCTGTTTGCAACTTGTGAGACTCCACGTTGCGTATTAGCTCAAGAGTTCTGCAGACAACCTATTCTTCGTTAATTTTGTTAACAACGGTATCTCCTTGAAAGGCAGCTAACACATCTTATTTTATCTCATTTTATCTCATTTCTATTACTTCGTGATAAATTTAGTAACTTTTTCTTCTTTCCGCAGAAAATGGAATGTCGCGCGAAGAAGAAGATGGCCTAAATATGCGAAAAATTTTGGAGCAATAACAGTATTGTTCAGACAAAACCTTTGATTTACTATGACGTGGTTTATTCTGTTACGATACTCTTCATTGTAGGATTCCCACTCTACTGTCAAGAGTGAACCTCCAGAATTGTGAGCAATCATGGTTGGTTTGTTTGGTTCTTGATGAACTATAAAACTCCCATCCTATTTGTTCCATTTTAGATGGTCCGTCCCAATGCGATCTCCTTCAAGCATTTTTTTGGAACCAATTTTCGCTCTGAAATGTCCTGTGATAACCTTGAAGAGTGTATGATCTTCTTTGAAGAACTTTTATATGTCCATGTAAAACTATCCTCCTTTTCCTCATAGCTTTATGTTAACGCTTCAACAACGAATATGATCAAGACCAGCATGAATGACATCGTTTCATCTGCAGTCGGCTAATCCGCGTTGTAAATTGCTCGACTGAATTGATGTTCATGGTCAAACTCTTATCAAGAAAACGCCAACGCCGGCGACATGGTCCGAAAAAGGAGAAACAGAGTCTATTTCTGCTGTAAACAAACTTTACTTCAAGCTCGGAATAAACCAATCAATCATACTTCTTATTTTGCTTAGCTTTTAGCGCGATGTTGTTACTATGTCTTATAATCACTTGTTGCACTGGAGCGATAGACACCAACTTTATCAAACAGAAGGAATCCAAATTGCCCAACAACACTACTGAAGGTATGAGCCCACCAGCCTGTACACATTTCTGTGATCTTTCAGGCAACAAATCAACACCGTAGTCATAGAATTCGTCATCCTTGGATCCAAGGAAAGTTGTCAATTACCAACAGATATCATCAAAGCCTCGGGACCTTCGCTTTGCTCAGGAAGTGCTCCAGCGACCGGAAGAAGTGATACTCAGACGTTGGCAAATTAAAACTGAACGCTGAATGATCCAGTAACTTCCAGCCAAGTTATCAATTTCCTTTTTGTCAATTAGGCAACATGCAGCCTTGCGTTTCCATGAAACAAGATGAGATTGCAGCGACTATGACGTGATAAGAACGATTGCAGCGGTCTAAATGCTTACATCCTGGACACAACTCCATGGTAGTTGCACGGTTAATGTTCTCAAAGGTGGTCTATGTATCGCGACCCAATTCGTAATCGTGAAGAAGCAAATTGGAATAAAGGCATCACTGATCGGCCATGATGCGATAGCTATGGACAAGCTTGCTACCATAAGAAAATTTAGGCACAAATTTCACTCTATCCGGGAGGGCGTATTGTACCTTTGCGCTACCGACGCCCTTTTCGACACCCCTCTGTCTACGCAACAACACGTTATCTGTCAACAACCAACAGTCTACGGTCTGGCGTGGGCACTATTGACATTGGACCCACTTATGCAGGCAGAGAGAGCACGCGCTCTCGGGAAAGAGTGAAATCTGGGTTTGAATCCCAGTTGACGCAAATGTTTTTGCACATTACTCTACATCACTGGGTTTATTGTAACATCATACCACCTCAATGGGCGGTCAAATAAAATGAGTTCCGATTGATTATTGAAACCCAATATCTGTTAGCAAAAGTGGGTTTGATGCCGATAATGACTGCCCACGCCAGACCGTAGACGGTTGGCTGTTGACAGGTAACGCGTTGTGGCGTAGAAAGAATGCTGTCAAAACGGTTGTCGGTAGTGCAACGGTTCAGCACATGCTCCCGGAAAGAGTGAAATCTGGGTTGGAATCCCAGCTAATGCAAATGTCTTTGCGCACCACTCTATATTATTGGGTTCATTGCAGCACTTCTGGTTGATAAATTAGATGTTTATTGTTTAAGTGCCGAAACGCACGAAAAGACTTAATAGTAAAAGCTATGGTCGGCCAACATTTCAGAGCATTTCGTCTTTTTCAGCCCCGATAGTTTAATTGAATTTTCCACTAGCGTTTGTCCTTGTTGTGCATCTTCACCTTCGTTTTGTCCGAGTCAAACTTTTTTCTGTGGACCACCGTTCAATAAAGGACCTCATTACCCGATATCTTTATATACAGGAGAAAGTGTGCTATTAACCAATCGCTTGTTAGCTAAATAGCTAACCACTGGTGATTCTGTTGAAGAAGGTTTAATACGTACGAAACGGAAGCAAAGGTCCACAACGAGGGCGAACGACAGTGGACGATTGGGTAGAATCATCGGCCTCGAAGAGACAAAATGCTTCTAAAAGTAAGCCGAGTGAAGTTTCTATCAACAACCTCGTGCTGTAGGCTAAATCAGTAAAGAAAATGTGATTGAGTGGGTTGCCGAGGTTGAAGGAAAATCGATTCTAAACTATATTGAGAATTACAAGTTACATTTGTTTTACTGCGGTCATCTTACGATCCTGAGCTAAAATCTGCATTTCGTTATCAAAGAGCGGGTGGTGCAATGGTAGTGATCCTGCTGATTACACTGACTGTCCACTTTACTCATGCCTTGGTTCGACCATCTCCAGACAAACCTAGACTCTCATTACTCCATGTCAATTATGCGTAAGCCAGCAAATCAGCAACTCGAATGGCCTCCTCGTAGCCAAAATTTACGAAGTTCTAGACATTCTGAGCATAGGCTTGACTGTTGTATGGAGATCTTCGCCTTTGACATAAACTTTGCTGGCTGGATTAGAGGGAATGTGAGTGGGCTCCATATAAGCCTGGTGGGAATTCCGGTACTAAGAGTAGTGGGGAGCTGCGAGGGCTGTGTGAGACTAAGTCGATCCAGCGTCTGCGTAGGATTAACATAATGAACGATCTATAATGAAAAATCTGCGACGACTGAGACTCCATGAAAGCTCAGAACTCGACCACATGAAATACTGAGAAAGTGAGTCGTTTAGGTAGAATTTTGGTTTCCAAAACCAGTGAATTTTTACAAACATCGAAAGTGCTCCGATTTCAACGTCATTTCATTATGGGGCTTCAATTTGGAGGAAAACTGCATAAGTGACAATTTTATTCGCTGCTAAACTGGAACTTCACTGCCTGCAGGGATTTCAGAATTTTGCTAAAACCTATTCTGTTTACAGTCAATGTAGTCGAGCGAATAGGTGTTGTAACTTGATGTATTCACTACATAATGAGTAAAAGCATAAAGCTTTCAGCGCTGATCAATCCTTGAGGGATACGCCATGTATTCTTCTTGAATTTCTAGCTTCCTTTGGGGGAGCTGATGTATATCTAGCTTTCCCAATGGCATGCGGTAGCGTACCGATGTACCAAGTCAAAGCTACTCTCCTTTCACACTAGTCTGGTACCGAATCACCGATTGTGGAGGGATGGTGGACTTGGTGAATCGGCACCGCGGGATGGAGCCATCGACCACATGTGTGTCTCGGGGCACCTCTAACTGCGTCACATGAGCTAGCTAAAAAATTGCTCCTCTAAACAAAATTTTCTCAACATTACTTTGAGAGGCGAAACACTTGCTCTTGATGTTCGTAACAGAAAAGTCATTGTTGCTGCTTTGGTGCTTACCGGTAAGCAAGATTTCTTCGTGGAACACCATCGATACATAGTCGCCGCTTGTGACATTCAGAAGCCACATAGCAAAATAATTGTCGTATCCAAACTGCGGTTCATGAAATTTCTTAGTTCTCACCGATGACGTGACATTTGCAGGCGGATTTCCTCTTTTGCCCTGAATGTAAATGTGTGTTAAATACCAACTGAAAACTTGCTTGTGTTTGGTTTAACTATATTTTTAAAACAATGTGAGGTATGTCATTATGTATTAAAGCTGCAAGGCCGTTAATCGACCAAAAGGACACTGCTTTTTGCCAAGCATGACTAAAAACAAAACGATGACATCGATGTGAACATGCAAGTTAGCACGTAGAAGTCAAGCTATACCAATGCTAATTCTATATTCTGTAATGACTTGGTCGGAATCTTACGAAGAAGTGGAATTTAACGAAACAAGCTCCAATATTACATTCAAAGAAAGTTTGCATTACCACTGAGCAAATGCGTGACATATATCCTAACAGCTTCCTCCTCGCGAGAAGCCGTGATGGTGAAGATGCTTTGTTCAAAGTAAGGACGGTCTGATGATTGTCATTGTTGGTGTAAGACTGCATACAGGATAAAATACCCAGTCTCAATCTGTGCTGCCCGAGGTTTATCAATGCTATCAATGCTTTGATATTAGACTGGCGCCAGTATATTCGCGATTTTTTGGGAGGTCTAAAACAGCAAGTACATCTAAATTCACTTTGCCAATTGACAGATGACCGTAGGATTGGTCGACGCTGAGTTCTTCTTTAATATCTTGCGCAGCTTTGAGAGGATTAGCTTCAATGATTGCTTTCAACTGTATCATTTTAAATTTCTCATGCCTGCACTATGCTTCTCATCTTCAAGGCTCTCGTCTTCTCTACGAAATTTCATGATTCACCTTTGAACTATTCGCTCCTGCCTGAAAAGTTTATGAGCCAAGAAGTTGTTGATGTCGCGAGCTGCCTCTGTTGCTTTACAACCAATATGAACTCTGATAAAAATCGCTTGGTTCAGTATTTTGCCTAATTTTTTCCATTGCTTATAATAAATCTATTTCAAAAAGTAAGTTTGACTTCTTCACTAACATAACGTAAAGCGAGAGTTGTGAATTAAAATGATGTCTGACATAACCATATTTAATTTGCATATATTCCAAGATCAAGAGGCAAATTACTGCAATACACAAGCCGCAATATCTTCTTCGACAGTCTAATACATGTACGCATCCACCCAGCCAAACCTATCATCAAAAACTCCATCACAAAAAGCGGAATCAAGGTTGAGTATGAGCTCGAGCAGAAGACTAAGTGGGGCTGCAACAAAATTCTAACCACCATGCTATGCACTCGGGATAGATCTACCAAATCCACCTGGAAAGTGTTCCAGCTTTTGCAGACATTATTTCTGCTCCGTTTTCGCTCTCACACTTCTATAATAAGCTTAAGGACGTTGTTTAACATGAATAGTTCTTCTCATTTCATGAAATCAATAAATATTAGAAGTTTCTGCTGCTATCACTTATAGGAAGGACAATGAACCAAGCTTTAGAAAAATTCTCATGCCTATCACTTGTGGTTCTGCGACGCATGTGCTTTTGCAGGCATTTATATGAGCGCAATTCCTCTTCGACTGCCTGGGTTGCCTTACGAATATTTCGTAAATACTTTTGAGAAGAGCACTAGGATACGTCAATGTGAACCGACAGGAAGCACGCTCATTAGTGTTCATTCTCAGAGTGTATTTTGAAAAAGATCACAGGTTCCCTATTAGATCGTTCATAATAGATCATTCAATGTGCACAAGTATGAGTGAAAATAGAATGTAAATGATGGCTAATTGTTGTGAAACCGTGAGCAATAATGGCCTGCAAAGTTGCTGTAATGATGATAAGCCTGTTTTACAACGCACACGGGTTAAGAGTATTCTGAATACGTGAGAAAACGCTTAGAAAAAACATAGACTTGCCAAGGTTATAAAACCAGCACGAGCTACCGAAAATCAAAGATTATAGAAAAAGCTTCGTCGTTCCGTCTGAGAACATGATTCTTACACATGTATTTTGTGCGAATCTAAGCTCATCAGAAAGCTGGTTCGCTTGCGCATTGAACGGTATATCACTTGGTTATGCAGCCTTCAGAATGGACTTCTCCTAGGAAGAAATTCGTCTGCTGCTCCAACTTCACTACAAATTTGATGTCAGCGCTTTGAGGCTCATCGACAAATCTGCAAAGCGCGTCATTTGAGAAGCTGTGAATAGGAGGTTTTGGAGCATTCGCTGTACAGCTCGGGCTTGGCGCCGAGTAGCAACCATTTGTTTCGTTTGTTGGAGCACTTTTTACAAGACGAAAAGTTTCTATATTTTCCTGAACTTGAGCGAAGTTCTCAAACTCATTTCGAATCAAAGGATCACTGCTGCGGAATCTTTACGCTGATATATGGCTAGATTGTCTTGATGTGTGAGAGAATACTTCGACTATTGGTTTTCTTTTGTTTAGCTTAAATAGTGCACAAGTAAAATTCTTCTGCGCATTTTAAAAAAAGCGACAAAACTCCTTTGGCAACCTGATAATTAGGGAAAGGCAAGGAGGAAACTATTATAGACGTGGTGGCTTCTGCAGATGAAATGATGAATAAGTCATGATTTCAATCAAAACGAGATCGGCAAAAAATAAGCTCTTCCGTTAAATGTTAATAAAGCTTACATTCGCCGATTCCGAATAGTAGGGCCGCTTGGTCGCTGCTTGGCTGTAACGATGTAATGCGCGTTTTACTTTCCGTATCAAGCTCTTTATTTACAGTGCTTTCGACTATAGGGCCATCACAGGAAATTCGCTGAACTCCCCGTAGTCCTGATTTAGTCCTAATTGAGCATGAGATATGGATATCGAGTTTATTCCCACTTGCGGTGACAATTGAAGGACAAAGTACTGCTGTGAATTGTAGATGGTTGTACAGAGGCTTCTGACAGTCACGAAATGGCGTATAATCATTTTGGACAGACGGTGAATAGCTATACTATAATGTTAGACTCATGCAGCAACTAAACACCTGTGTAGCTCCTTTGCCAAACCTGGAGTCATGTATAGTTTGGGTTTTCCCCTCTAGTGATGAAATTTTTCCAATGTGTTGAAACTGAGACGCACCGGAAGATATTTCATATTGACGTCTGTTCTGAAAAAGCTAGTCTAACACTTCTAAATTTCTAGAAAAGTGATAAAGCAGTACCGCTAAGCATTCTTGATGTGTCTTGCCAGGATCACAGTAGCGACTTGTGAGTAAGTCGTAGAGAATCCAGTCGACTGGCTTGAAATGATGGTACAGTGCAATTGCATACGACATATATTTTAGGTCGCTACTTCTGAAATTTTTAAGATTTTCCCCATAAAGTTTACCATTCGTACAACGAATGATATAGTTGCATGAATTTGAATGGGTGGATTAAGTACAGAATCTAAAGCCTCCATGGACGAATCCTTGTTGAAAAACAGAGAACTTCCATACAAATCACAAAGACTAGAGAAATCTCTTGGTGGAAAGTTGGAAGCATTTTCAGTACATTAATCCGAAAGTTCAAAACAAATTTTTTTAATTTTTAGAAAATTCCTCTAGAAAAAAAATTTAGAAGATTTAGAAAGTTTAGAAATGCACAGCCAGCATTAGAAAACGCGGACAGTAGCAATAAGGTTTTAGGCTTCAAACAGAATCGCGTCGACCTGACTTTTCGTACATGAGGATTACATATTTTCTGCATTCATGTTTATAAATTTTATGTATATATCATATCGCATGTTTTGAAATGAAAAGGATGGAAGAAATGCTAGTGCTCGCAGCTCATAGTTGCATGACAAATAGGTCATTTAAAAATTCAAATGGGTTCGGATAAGACCACCTTGTAGACTGGCACAAAATTATTGACAGATTGTATAATGCTGCTCTAACGTAGAGTCTTCCCAAAACCTGCAGAAACACATTTTGTTTGGATTTCATCGAACGTCTTAGGTGAATTGAGTGCACATTTGGACTATAGAATGGCTTACAAAGGTCTAACTAATCTAGCAAACCAGCGCTGTTATCCTCGTAGACTAGTCTGTGCCCCAATTTGCAAACCTCATGAAGATTATGGTTTGAACAATCGTGGTATACGATTGTAGTAACCACCATATTGACCGCAGTGCATCCTTAAGTGCTGAATAACTCACATTTTAATTGAGGAATGTACATAAGAATTGCTATGAAGCGATATGCGCTGCGTTTTTGATTTTTGAAACTCATCTGTCAAGATGTCTAAGAAAATGCTTGTTGAAACGCCAGAAGTTCGATGAAATCAGTGAACGAGAAAGTAGTTCAATCAGAATTGCATCAGTCATGGCTATATTATTACACAGAAGAATATAATTATTGTGGCATTATTTATCTAATAATGGTCAGCTGTTTAGCTTTATTCTTTTCAGATTAGATGTTGTCCGATTTTTTATCTTTGCCGACAAAAAAGCATCACTGATTTTTTAAGGTTGAATCAGTAAGACGACTTATGTACCGTCAATTTTGTATGAGGAAGGGGAAAAGATTTATTCAAGAGATGCGAGTAGTAATTGTGAATGATCTTCGTCACTGATTTTCTCAAAGATGCGACTGTTCTGTTTAGACGTGGGGATGTAGTTATGTTAAATAAGCAACTGGCAAAGCTTCGATGGTGTCTGCTAATGCCCTTTACTGCTTCTGCAGATTTTGGTCATAATTGCTGCTCTTCTATTCTTGATACCCTCTGCTATCACATTTCTTGCGCGTTCTGCAAATGTAGATGTCAGTTGGTGGATGCCTGCTGCTTGTACTATCTCACGTTGGCGTATTGGTCAGAGTGCTTCTGAAGAAAGACGTTCCATGGTGATTTTCGGACTTGATTATTCGTGTCTACAACGTGGAAATGTTGAATAAGTTCGATTGTATTGTTTGACGACATTATTAACGATAGTTTCTTTCCAGGAGTGAACGAATGATTTGAATAAATCTCACTTTTGGTAGCTTTAGAATTTTGCTAGTTGTACCTAGCAGCTTTCTCTTCTTTTCGCAAAAAATTGAATTTTGTGAGAAAGAGGAGCTATTCTGTTTCCGTACAGGAATTTCGGATCAACAACGACATCGGTTAGACAAAACCATCGATTTGTTATGATGTGGTCTATCTGCTATGTTACTTTCTTCTGGAAGCCTTTCACACCCGCCTCAGTGAATGAGCACCTGTAATCGTGAGTTATCTTGAATGGTCTTGGTCCTCACAATAAACTCAGGCAGCCCTTTCACCTTGCTTTTTTCATTGTAATCCGTAGACTTTAGTGTGATGTTTCTCACACTTTTTCTGGTGTTATTGATAGCACTCGAAATTTCTAGTGTATTTACTGCACTTTTCGCAGTGCTAAGATGTTTGATATATATTTAAGAGAACCGAGTGGTGAGCAAGAATATGACCTCAGACGGGAATCGAAATCATGCTTCATCCGTATCAGGGACGCGTGCTACTATTACACCACCGTGACACATTGGCGCCACCACTCATTCTTCAACATCTCTATATTAGCTGTCAGCCACCAATCTTTCACAGGTTTGGTCGGGTAAGCGATTTTGATTTATTAACCCAGTTGACCTGACAGCCATTGTGATAAGTAAAATAAGTATAGTCGAAATATATAGTGTTTTTACCACATTTTTCGCAGTGTTATAATATTTCTACATATTTAAGAGAATTGAATGGTGAGCAAAAAAACGACCTCAGCTGGGAGTCGAACCCACGTTTTATCCATATCGGGGACGCGTGCCACCACTGCACCATCGAGGTACATTCGCGCCACCACTCTTCCTTCAACATCTTTACGTTGGGTTGGTGGGTCTGTTAGAGGTTGGTGGCTGACAGCTAACATAAGATTTTGAAGAATGAGTGGTGGCGCAAATGTATCTCAGTGGTGTAGTGGTAGCACGCGTCCCCGGTATGGATGAAACGCTGGTTCGACTTCCTTCCGTCGTCGTATTTTTGCTCGCCACTCAATTCTCTTAAACTATTGTTAGCGTCATAATATCCAACCATGACTCAAAAAACAAATCCTCTTAACTGGAGAATTTCTCCAACTGCATATAGAGTGCTTCGAATTCCTCGATAGCTTGATTTTGATGTGTAAATAACGACGTGGTCAGAAGCCGTTGTTGATTCACATCGTTCGTCCGCAAGCATTCAGTTTGAGTTCAAGTCATTCATACTAGTCTAAGCGCGTGACGAAATTTGTTCTGATGAGGATACTCACTCCATCGCCTTCTTTACTATCGCATTTTTCGAGGAGCAGTTCCCAAGCAGTTCCTATCAGTGAGAAATGGTGTTGAATGTACGGGCTTCTTGTTTCACCTAATCCAATGACGCGCACCTTAGTTGTCTATGACTGCATAAACTGGTCTTCTATAAAGCACTCTGATGGAAGTGAACGATCATCATAGGTGCACATCGTAATCTTTTCATAGTAAAATCTAGCACCATAGAATAGCTTCGAGATGTAGAAGCTCTTCCAAACTCGTTCTACTAACCGCAGTTGTCTCGAGTCTCTTTCGAGGCCTTGCAATTAGACGCACACACTTTATTCTTCAGCTTCCCAATACTCAATAGCTCAATAGGCTTTAGAAAAAAGGATTTAATACATTGTATAGAATTTGACCAGTTTCAATGTAATTCCAAGGCCTTTTTATTGCAGGGTTTTGGCCGATTTGACTTGCAGAATGCAATTTACATATACATGAACACCGGCCGCAGTAAATGCACCCAGGCAACCATGCATGAAAATATATACACAAACACAGATGGCATATGTCATCTCAGAGCAGCAGAAATGAAAGGGCCATCTCCCAAATCCATTTATGCCTTAGAAAAAACAAAAGGTTGTTCATGGTCCGCGTTTGGTCCCTTATATGTCACCACGGGATGCACCACATTGAGTCGAGGCAAACGGAATGAGATCTGTCTTTGAGGAGTTCCTTGGGCGTCAGGAACATTGGTAGAACAAACCCTTACAGAAACCTCGACCTAGCTCGATAAGAAAAAACATTGGTATTAATGTCTAGATACAATGGAAAAATTCACCTGAAGAGCCTGCCAATGAAGCCCATCGATGTAAAGCTTATGATAAACCACGGACTATCACTCTTGAAAGTCAAGTAATTGAATATTACACGCCTGAAAACCAAACATCAAACAGATTATTTCTTTTCTACGAGTATTTCAACCAAAAAGAATAATTTTTCCATCATTTAGCTGACCTACAACATATGATTGAATTGTCAATAGTGACATTAATAAGAGATTTTGGCTACGAAACAGTCGAAAACTCACATGTAGCCATCTGCAGCCTCAACATCATCCTCCAACTGTAGGTAGTAATCACATATTTGACTGGCGTGCATCATAATATAAATGTAGTCTGAACTTAGTGCGAAAATTGACATTTGAGCCGTTTTTGTATAGTTTTGTCTTGGAATTCTGTGCAAGAGTTGAAGGTCTTGTAAATGGGCGAATTAATTCCAAGATATTTTCAGTCAATAACTATAGATGCTACCAATGTTTTGCTTTGTTCTCCAGTACATGCGTTCCGGTGAGTCGTTGAATGTGGGCGAGATACTCCGAACATCTATTCTGTACCACGCTTTTGGAACAGCGATCACCTCAATATCGACATTCAGAACGGCTATAAGAACCAGTTTATTTCTGAAGTAACAACGTTTTCTTCGCCGTCTCTCGAATATTCTACTAAATCTTCAGTAGTGATTAGATATCCTGATAACAGTGAATCTTAGACTTTGCTTAGTTTCCGAAAAGGCTTTTTTCCTGCCACAGCCAACTTAAGCTTTCTAGAAAGAAAATGTTTTCATAATCGTCGTTCTTAAAGCATTGAATTATTCAACACCTGCATCACTTGTCGTTCGACTGATTATTAGGCGACTCGAGCGGGCACTAATGGTACTTCTATTTTCCTTATCACGTGAAAGAGTAGCCCAGCGAGTCCTCAACGCTTTAGAATTTCGTCACGCATCATATTTTTCTTCTAGGCCCCTCGTGGAGAAATCAAACCATCGAGTTTTGTAAAGCGCGCCACCAAGCTCATCACATTATGTGGTGCAGCACCTTCAGTTTGTAACAAGAGGTGAAATTGAATAATAGTATTTTGGATACAATAGCATACGACTATTCTGGAAGCATAAGTCAGCAGTATTCATGCAGAAACCGAAAACTGATGCTTATTCCTTATTTTTTCTTGCATGGCCTTAACCACATCTGTGCTCCGGATTTCTTACATTCACATCGTTCCTTTCCAGATCTTGTGGACAAAGTTCTTGGAACATATCGCATGTTGCTTCGGCAACTGTTTGAAGATTTGCCTTCTTCATGAATGCTGTAAAATGCTGCCCGAGTCGATTTCTTTCGCAGATCTGAATATAGCTGAGCTCAGGATTTCCCGTAAGGAATGGAAGAGGGCGTTAAGTAAACCAGAACGAGGCTTCTACATTGACTGCATTATCAAACACTGCGTAATACCTCCTCAATGCATCGCCACGCTAGCTTGGCTTATTTAGGATTTGCTATTTTGTGTCAATAAAACCAAGCACAAGAGGCTTATGGATCCCTTTTATAAACTCTGCAGCTAAGAAAACGATCAAATTTTGGAAAATATTTCTGACGTGCTGTCGATTTTGTAGTACCTTTCTACAGGCCGAGCATTACTGAAACTTAGGATCGGCTTCATCAAGCCGTGAAAAACATGTCCTCTTTGATGAAGACCCATAAAATATATGTTCCCGTATTACCATGTAGTAGCATAGGATTCCTACTAATGCCCACTGCTTTTTTTACATTTATCCAAGTTTTGTACGTATTTCCAATCGACTGTTTACCGGCAACGTCCACTGAGATATATCAATTGAATTGGAGAAAAAGCATTCCTTTGTGCACGTTATGCGCTTAAGAAAATTGCTTAAGGGCTCATCAACAGCAGTCATTAAGCAGACTGTTTTTGTTCTCTGAAAAAGCGTTCGGCATCATACCGAAGTGGGGAATGTGTGGTAGAGTAAGTTCTAAGAAATGATTCAGTAATCTTCCAATCTCCAACCAAGGTAGTTCAGAGGTTTAGAGCACATGAATTACAATTCTGCAGCAAGACATGATTTTCTCTGGAAGAAGGTGAGCGAACATGACAAACATTGAAACGCTCAAAAATCCGCTCTTGAATAATCTACAGCATAGATTCTTCTAATATTTTCACCAACTCATTACTGTCAAGGATCCACTGTCAAGCACTGTGCCTCTAACAATTGGAGACAGCCAAAACATCCTGAATATTTACTCACCCTCCCAAATGGCTGCTGCTGTTTTTTTTTTAAATTTCAGATGTAAGGCACATGATGGCAATTTTTGATTTTGGTGGCACATTGATGGACATATTCATGATGGATGACTTGGTTCGGTTACTCGGTCAGTGTACAGACTTTTTTAATTAAGAGTAAAAAATGGAGAAAAAAGGACTTCCCACTTGCAGAAGGCCACTTCTAATTTCGTCCGAAAAATTCTCGCTTATCCGTGTAACTTTGTCTTTGTAGAAATTGTTTGCGTCGGTTTCATTAGATGCAATCATGAGGATAACCAATACATCGTTTCTAAAATCCTCACCTGATTGGCATTTTCTGAGTGCCACGAGTATGAATAAGATTAAAGATGGTTAGTTTAGCATGTAGATATAAATATCGCACTCATTCTTGTCTAACGTGGTGTAGAGGCGAATTTTTTTCTGATGGAAGCCCTTGGAAATATGCTTCTGTGCTTCACATCGAAAATTCCCAAAGTAAGAAAAAACTTTTTGTTTTAAAAATTGTATTGAGAAGTGATAGGACTCTAGCAAAAATCACACCTATAATCCTCATCCATTTTGTCAAACAGCGACGATAGAGTGTCATTGATGTACTCTGCTCTTTCGGTGACAAGTGGTATACCAATGACCTGAGGAGAACACTATTTCAGGTTCCAGAATGTATATATATATATATAATATATATATATATATATATATATATATATAGGTGCATGTATGTATATATATGTATATACATGCATATATATATTTATGTACAGGGTAGTTAAAAAAATTACTCGCAATCTTGAATGCAAGTGATTTTTTCTCATCCATCATTCCAACAACTAATCAATAAAGGAAAAAACGTAGAGCGTAGAAGTTTATCTGAGATTCAAATAGGAGCCAGAATTCGCCAACGACATCACAACCCTTCAGGGAACAGAGTGTTCTAGATGTGTCATATTCTTTACTCCAAAATTTCCTCAGCCGCCTGTTTTGGTATAGTAGACTTGCTTTGCCGATCCTAGTACTTCCAGCATTCAACTCGTTTTTTTCGTTTTTTTCATGAAAGTGATGGAATACTGGTTAGGCGCGTCGTTTTCCAATACCGAGGATTGCCTAGCTCTGGCGCTCCATAGGGCGTTTTTATTTAGTACCGGAGAGTGTTGGGGTGGGGATCGGTACCACGAGTGCCGGATCGAGCACCACTGAGTGCATATCTGGCCTTTACAATGATCAGCGGCGGCCTACCTATGTAAAGTCACTGCTGCTTTCCTTCTCAAATAAGTCCGTACTGATTCGTCGAGCCCTCAGGGATGGAAGGTGTGGTGAGCCTTGGGCTCAGTCAAAGGAGACCACGTGTGCGTCATGAGAATTTTTGAACACTGGGTCACATTCACCTTAGCCAATATTGTATTGTGTTGCATTCAATAAATCCTACTGATATTAACTTGATGCTTGCCCATTAAGAAAATACTGAATAATTGCCCAATGCCGAGGTTCATAGCCAGTCATAAAGACCCGGGGTGCTGACCACCGCTCAACCCTCAGCATTACATATCCTCATCGTGGGTGTCCTTCTCCAAATGAATAAAACTTCTAGTTTCAACTTCAATGATCCCGCGCTTGAGTAATCAAAGTTCGGGTTCATTTGTGAGCTTACATGAGGTTGCTGTTAACCTTCTTTGAATAATTATACGAGTTTCGATAAGAGTTGGAATTGACCATATGCTTCGCTACATGCTAGTAGTACCAATTCAACTACGGCAGGATAATCTGTCACCAAAGACGCAAATAATAAGCTGTAACGAAGCCGGGTTTGATGCCAATTTCTGCTTTCCAAATCGCTCCTGTTAACAGGTGATTGCTGAGAGCATTGACAGAGTTAAAACGTCTCTGAAGGAGAGGCAAAGCAAGGACCTCAGTTAATGTAGAGGACAGCAAATGACTACCCGAAACGATTTGTATTAGCGAGTTCAAAGCCCACTTGTAATGCTGAGTTTTTATCATATATCGCTTTCTTGGTGGTTGCACTCTATATCGTAGGCACTAAGAGAAAAAAATAGGTAGTAAATAGAAGTTGAAACAACAGACGTTAATTGACAGTCATCAAGGATCGCCCTGGTGTCCTGCGGAAGTGCCCTGTGAGGAAATGTGAATTCATTGCGACTAAAGCCTCGTTATGAAACGGTGCTAAGCTTCGCCACTTAGTATATTCGGTGTTCCACTTCACTCACTGTACCGGTAATGAAAGCCAACGAAGCAAGAAAACAATCTTTATATTTGACTCAAATCGCGGTGATTCCGAATCCCCAATTGATAATAAAAAATTCTAATATCTTCGCTACTCGTGCTGTTTTTTAGGTTTAGAATAATCGCAAATGTCGATTTTTTTTCAACATTATCAATAGAATGCTCAATTTCATACCAGTTTTCTGCGTCGTGAGCTCGTGGGTGATAAATGTAGTGGTTGCAAGTCTTCAGATGTAACGTTCTCGAACTCTGGGAAGAGATCATTTATAAAAGACGTCCAGATTGACCTTGTTTCCTTAAAATTTTTAGTGATTGGAAAAGAAAACAATGACATTAATGGTAAAGTCTTACTGCTCAACTTTTTTTTGCCAATCGGCAGAGCTTTTGTTGAATACCATCGACTGTTTGACCGCCGTGTAGTTTAGGGTTCCGATAAGATCCCAATCCTTTGTGTACATGGCAATTAGAATGCAGATGTTTAGACAAAACGCGACAGTGATAATAACAGTGATTGTAGAAGAATACCACACGCCCATGATAGAAAGTCTCGAAGCGGCTCAAAAGAAAAGCTCTAGCTATGACATTGACGACCTTGTGGCACAATAAGTCTGCCAAAGTAGTGATCAGCTAATGTTCAGTAGTTTTCAGAGATTTTACCGCACTTTTTGTATTCTATCAGTAGCTTGTCAAAATTAGATCCGGTGTTAGAAAAGGCTCTGAAATACTACTGTTAAGCCCTAATTACGTACAAAAAACTTATTTTAGACGATATCAACTTAGGCGAAAGACTATTGCCGTTGAAGAAAATTCATAGCTTAGACAATCCGGCCAATGAAGAGGTGCAATCTCTGCTTCAATACTCACATTCAACACTTACGAAAAGACTTTGATGTGACAAGATGCTAACAAAATCAATCCATAAGATCGACTGTTTTCAAAACCTCGCAATGAACATTCAAAAATAATTCCAAAAAAGAGTGTTTTAAGCCTAAACGAGGTTGGTACGCCAGGACCATACACCGGTTCTTCGGAGGTTTTGGCCTCCTCGTCAGTGACCCCCGCCCCATATTAAGCCCTGCATTGTAGCAAGGAGGGAGGCGTGTGTGGTGATGGCATAGTGTACCATGACACTGGTCCATCACCACTTTCAGTCGATGGATATCGGCTGGTAGACCAAAATCAATCAATAGGATCGACTGTTTTCAAAACCTCGTAATAAACATTCAAAAATAATTCCAAAAAAAAAGAATGTTTTAAGCTTAAACGAGGTTGGCAGAAGAGGCCGAAACACCATTGTATGGCTCTGGCGTACGAACCTCGTTTAGGCTTAGAACATTCTTTTTTTTTTTGGAATTATTCTTGAATATTTAATACGAGGTTTTGAAAACAGTCGATCTTATGGATTGGTTCTGGTCTACCAGCCGATATCCATCGACTGAAAGTGGTGATGGACCATGATCATTGTACACTATGCCATCACACCATACGCCTCCCTCCTTGCTACAATGCAGGGCTTAATGCGGGGCGGGGATAACAAAATCATCTAAAAGACTTCTTCACAGTGGCCCGATGCTCACATAATCCTATTTGACTACTTTAGCACCGTTTCTCTTTGAAAGCAGGCATCAAATTATTTTTTATGTTGCATTTATTTTCTAATATACAACTTGCAGATTACTCAAACATTCATGAAAACCATATAAATAAATAAATAAATAAATAAATAAATATATATATATATACATATTTATGCATTCTATGCATATATATATAATTATAAAGCATAGCTTATATATGTACATAAATAAATATATAAATATATATATATATATATATGTATAAGTGTGACATCTAATTCAAGAACAAGAGATAACGATAAAAACAGCTGCATCTCTTAACTCTTTTTATTCAAATGTAAATTCTGACCTATAAATTTTCAATATCAACATGTAACGCTCTCTATTTTTCAGAATTAATAATCTTTAAAGAAAGGCATATTTTGCTTGAAATGGTTCACGCTGTACGATGGCTTTTGAAACATTGTGAACAATATATCTAAGAGAATTGAGTGGTGAGCAAAAACGCGGCCTCTGGCGGGAATCGAACCCAAGTTTTATCCTATCCAGGGACTCGTGCTCTACCACTACAAAACTGAGGCACATTTGCCCGATCACTCATTCTTCAACATCTCAATGTTAGCTATCAGCCACTAACCTTTGGCAGGTTTGGTCGGGTATGCGATTTCGCTTTATAAACCCAGTTGAGCTGACAGCTATTCCAATTATAGTACTCGACGTTAGTAGTATTTTTTTCAATGAATTTCGCATTGTTATGATGTTTTCTATATATCTAAAAGAACTGAGTGGTGAGCAAAACAATAGCATTGAGCATTGTGAAAAATATTGTTCTTCTAAAGGTCTCATCTAATGCTAACCCTGTCGCATGTACTGCTGTGCAATTGTGATAGTAAAGCTCTGTAATGATCTTGAAACAATTCTTAAATCGAATCCATTGTTTCAGAATCTGGTGTCTATTTCTCCAATGGATAATAGACGTGGCCGAGTGGTTGTGATGCCCGTTGCTGTGTAACGCGGAGCCAAAGACCATTTCGCCACACTCCGGCAATCATCAACGATTGCACTATGGAGCGCCCCAACCTTTGAGGAATGTAACGGGACGTGTTCGACCACTATTTTGTGATGTTATGAAGAGGACGGAAAGCGAATTATATGATAGAAGCACTGGAATCCTCACAGCTAAAAAATATGAAGGCGGATGAAGTAGAAGTTAAAAAAGTATTTATTTCAATATAATGCGATGTCAACTCCTTATAGAAGCCGATAATATAAAATAGAGGTAGGTGAGAAAGAGAGAATGGCAGCAGAGATGGAAATTAGTGCATACAACAATGATTCTAGATTATGTTACAAAATTATGGCAGACTCCAAAAGTTAATATAATCTGCTTCTGTACCTATGTATCGACTGACTCCCAATTCATGTATTTTCGATAATAGTTACATCGTTAAACCCTCATATTCAACTTGCAGAAGTTTTTAGCAGCTCAAATAAGACTTCAGAAATCTTTAGGATTTCTTCAACAAACAGCAGTCTCTTTTTCATCTCTGTGAAAAGCCGGTCTTCAAAGAAATTGTAAATACAAATAGGCTTACAATGAAAAGCACTTCGCAGAAAGGTTAGTATTTCTGATCAATGTGCGATATAACAAACACTCCACATAAGTACATCAAGTTGCAATCCATTTTAAGTCATCTAGACCGAGAATTATAGGGATTTATCAGCATCAGCATTTGTGTAGGACTTGCGAAGGCTGAAATCAGCTAGCAGTTCATCGATATTTCCATATGTCCTGTTATTTTGATGGAAAATAGTCATTGTATGGAATGACCGACTAAAGGAAATCCCGAAGGAATGTGTTTGACAGGTAAATCGTAGTGAAACTGCATCTAAAGGGAATAAAGCAAAGGCCCTACTTCAACATTAGTATGTTCTCAACCCCATAAATCCTCTACTGCCAAAAATCGTGTCTATTATCCAAAATCATCATTTGGCGAGCTCAAATTGAGGGAGACTTCACGGTCTGTCTGGCCTAAATTTGCTTGCGCGGCACTCGTTAGCCGAAGCATCTACGTCTCTGTGCGCAACTGTCGTTGTGCATACACTCTGTTGCAGTAAGCGCCTTCATTTCACGCCGCCGTCTCGATAGGTGATTGAGACCGTGGAAAATTGAGAGTCACAACAAAGGCAGAGGAGAGTATGCCCTGGGTATGGACTACCACTAGGAAGCTATCACTACCACTAACACTATCACCGTCACTTTCACTACCATTGTTACTATCACTATCATTATCACTATCATCATTATCATCATCATCAGTCATTATCACTATCACAGCTGTCACCATCAACCTTATCATTACCATCATTATCACCATCCGCATTATCACTGCTATCATTATTATCATTATCATTATCACTACTACCACTACCAGTATCACCACTGTCACTATGATCACTATCACTATCATCATTATAACTTCTATCATTACCACTATCATCTCTACCACTATCATCACTATCACTAATCACTATCACGGTCATCATTGATCATCATTATCACTTTCACTACCATTATCACTGTCACTGTAGTTAATATCATCACAATCATAATCGAAGGAAAGTATGATTCATTTTACGAGCTACAAGATCGACTGTTGATCACTGCAATCTCTAGCGTTGTGTAAGTGCCCTTATCACACTTCACGACAGCTCAAAAAAGTGTCAATTGTTATCTAATCGTTAGCATTGTCGAAAGCATAACCACTGCCACTTCCCTAGTCTTTATTATCATGGTAATCGTTTAGCGATGTAGTTTTGTCGTTCACAAAAAATGCCGATAAGATGTGGAAAGTATAGATGTTTTATTAACTGAGAAAATCTGTGTAGAAGCTTTTTCAATGAAATTCCATCATTTCATGATGAAAAGCATCCTCAGAACCACCTGGGTTCGTATCTTCGTATCCATCATGCTGTCAGGAGTCTGTCTTGTCACGGGAATCATCGCCTTTCTCTCGGGGCGCGATGCCGCCAATATAGTAACTGAGAAGATCTGAGTCGCCCGGTGTGGGACAAAATGTTCCATGTGGCCTTCAAGATGTTAATAGTGGGTGTGCTTGTGTTGTTGTCAACTCATTTCGCCCCACATAATCGCAATGTTGCCCGTGGGAACGGTAACTACGTCCTTTTGAAGCCATTTTTTGAAGCTCCCATAGCATTATTGAGTACTTTTTCAATGTCTGCAGATCAAAGATTATCACGAAGATCCCAAGAAATCAGGATGCCCGTCAAAACTGAACATTAGTGGCTGAATCAACAGTGATTTTCATTGTGACGCCGTGATTAGACGAGATGAAGTGGATTAAATGGTTGTGAAGTAAAAAGACAAGTGCAATTTGAATTTCCCTTCTATTTCTGCTTGCATGAATGAGTAGTGGAAAAATTTGAAGCGGGATAAAGAATGCTTTCAGATGTATTGAAAGCGTGGCAAGCTTCTTAGTCGAAATCTATCCAGGGATTAACTGGGATTGTTAACGATCTCTACGTCCAATCACAATGGATACTCATCTTTTAAAATGCATTCCCTGACTGTTTGGATAGATTTGGATCTTCAAAACTATGATGTAAGCAATAATTTTCCACCCTCCATGTTTGACAGTTGTCTTTTGTTGCTTCGCTCAAACAATATACTGTGACAATGTATTTCGGGCCATTTACGAGCATAAAGATAAAGTTCTGGGCATTGATCAATCCCTGAGGGATACGCCATGCATTTTTCTCCTATTTTTGACTTCGTTTGAGGTGATTGAATGCATTTCTGGCCTTTACAATGACTCGCGGTGGCCTCCCGCTGAACCGAGTCAGTGCTGTTTATCCTCCCAAACAAGTCTGAGACCAGTCTGGTACCAACTACCGACCCTAGAGAAGTGAATGGCTTAGTGAGCCACGAGCGCGAGATCGAACCATTGACCTCGTGTGCGACTCAGAGCACCTCTTACCACTGCGCCACATGAGCTTTATGAGCATATTATTGGAAAATATTACAGGTAATTTTTAATCGGCAAAATGGGTGTATTAAAAAAGAATTTCAGAACAAAACTGTACCACTAGTCAACGACATGTCTGGAAATTTTTACACGATAATGGATTACATTTCCAGCATAGGCTAACATTTCTTGAGTTATGTCCAGAATTTGAACAAGACTTGAATTTCTAATCAAAAATGATTTTTATGTATTAGTGTAGAAAAATTCCCAAGGTTTTGCCACTGAAAAGTTATAAGCCGGTTTCTTCTTTATCTGCTTGCACTTTCTAAACTATATTGTGCAAAACCTTCAGGGATATTTTTGAATAGTTTCTTTTGACGTAGTTGTATTGTTTTTTATTGGTAGTTTTGTAACTATACAATATATATGTATATGCATATGTATACGTATATAAATAATATATACCTATTTTATTAATTTCAGCTACAAAAATGTTCTGTTCGGCCATCTGTTCTGATTGAAAGTAACTTGCAAAACGCTTTGAATGTTGAGCTTTCATCGTGCACTCGTGATTTGGAGAAGAGCTTGGTAGGAGCGATCTCAACAAGTCACACCAAACTGACTTGCCCACAAGAAGCCTCGCCAGTAGTCGCATGAGCTTCGAAGATTAGTTATTGTAATATTCGTTGTTAGTTGTGCTTAAGAAAAGGAATTTTGAAAAATTTCACAGAACATTTTGCTCACCCTTCACAAGATGTTTTATGAAGGGTGAAGTTCTTTTTACAAGATAGTAAGCGGAAGAAACACAGAAGTTGTAAATTATTAATGTTACCATCAAATATCTTTCTTGTAAGGCCATTCTAAATGCGAAACTTTTTGAGAGCATAAACATGCAGAAGGAGAAGACTATTATTACCATGATAAAAAGACGCTTAATTCTAAGAATAGCAGTGAACTGTGTTACGCTGACGGTGCAACTATGAAAACATATCTTTCAGCTGTAGCGACCTTTTGAATCGATATGAAGAGTGTTCCAAGAAAATTTTTTTCAGGTTGCAATAATGCATTATACCCGGAGGCGGGAAAACATGCACGGCAGTCACTGGGTACATGGGGAGTCGAAGCTGACGCTTTAGGGATCAGTGAAGACCTGTTACGACATGGGAGTAAAATGAGGATTTAATCCAGACAAACTGTCATTTTGATGTAAATAAGTTGTTAGTGGAAAATGCTCATCAATATCAAAAAAATATTTGCGGTCGCGAGCGCTTTCCAACAGGTCAACAAACATTTCAGCGGTTTGCACCTATGCGAGGGGTAACGTGATTGCTTAGCGTAATGCTAGTGACACACTAAGATAAACTGTCATCAAATTTGGCCCCATATGCATTTTGCATGATACGACGAGACAGCATCGATCAGGGCAGCAAAAAATAGGTTAGTCATGAGTTTTTGCAGAAAATGTAGTTCCTTCTTAAATAACTGAGGAAGTATTTATATAAATGAAACCAGGTTCAAAACTATTCACTAATTCTCTGCAAGACATTCGCCATAATCCGTAAAACCTTCCTAAGAATTAAAAGAGCTATGTCGGCATAGGAAGCCGAGCTGCGTGCTCTTACTCACCAAATATAAGTTAACACTTCACCACACAGCATTATCCATATTTTTCGTTAATGGTCGTTTGACATCAGAAAGGCCATTTTTATCTCTTTTTTGAGGTTTATTGTGTCAGTGGTTTACGCAAGTTTTGAAGGTCTCGCCCACCTCATCAAGTCGGATGGTTCACTAGCCATCCTATACGTAGAGAAGGGGAGACGCACAATATTAAGACCTGACAACTGAAATGCTGTTGTGTGTAGGAATTTTTTACAGTCTAAGGCATATAGTTACCATTTACTATATAGACTTGTCCTTCATCCGACTACTTCTGCAAACCCTGTTTTCAGAACTTCAATATATTCGAAGAGGTTGACTTTAACTTCAGTGATTTCTGCCCAAACTGGTGAGTTTAACATCGCCTTTTCTGAGTTCTGAGTTGCATAAGAAGTGAGTTAATGATATTCCATTTGCGCACTTGACATATAGTGATCCCAAGACTCAACTATTCTTCCTCACAACGGACACATGACATATCCAGGCTACATGATTGTTAAGACCTTTTCGTTTATGATGACGGCGGTAATTCCGGATCATCGGCATCAGTAAGAGCTTCTGATTTCCCTTTTCACTTGCCTGAAACGGAATGCCTTCACGGCAATAACATTGGTTGATGATGCGCTTATGATACAGTAAGGATCACACAATTGAAAGAGTAGGAAGAAGGAAGTAAATTTTTCACCATCAGAATTTTGATGCGCCGTTTATTTCTTCCCTTACGGATAGGAAGTGAAGCACAACGGTCTAGTCGCTCCTCGAGAAATTACACATAATTATAAGTTTGCAGGTAGTTATTTTGTTTAGTGCGAATACTGCATCAAAAACGAGAGCTCAAGTGCAATTTTTTCTGAAATCCCGCCGTGGCCAATTTCTCCACAAATCAAACCTAAAGTGGCCGATATGTGTTCTTAATTCGATTAGACGCTTAGGAATTTTTCTCCATGAGATTATGCGAGGTTTATAGTATGCGCTTAAGCTTTGTTGACTAGCGTTTCGGCGAAACAAATGTCCTCTTCCTGAAATTTAATCGCGACCGATTTCACCACAAATGACATCGAGTAAGGCCAATATTTATTTATGTTTGTAGTGAAAGTTTACGATTTCTCTTTCATGAAATACGAGGTTGCTAGGTATGAGTTTAATTTAATAGTTAAAGTTTTGCCGACTTCGTCTTTTGCAGAGCAAAATATAGCGTGTTGCGGTTTTATTCTCCTAATTTGATAGGAAGTAAAGTGCAGTGATGACGAAGAAAAATGCTGCCCAGTCTTGTTAGGAAAACGCTTCTTACAACATAGAATTTCTGCAAGTGCTTGTATAGAATACCTGAGAATGTTCTGTCAGAGCTAGGCCAGGATTCTAAAAATATTAACCCGACTAGTATTCACTACGTTCAATGGGAGCACGAAATCTCAGGGCACCGGCCACATAGACGTGTGATCGCAAAAATAATATGGATGTTATGAACGAGGAAATGAAATTAACGAATCATTCACAGAATTTCACCTGATATTTGATGTCAGATAGTTCAACATAGAAAGCATCGATCAGTATGCGACACTCCTAGAAAAAATTTAGTGTACAATACATATCCCAGCTTGTTGAGATCGGCACGTAGTCGTTTGTCAAAAATAAAAAATGTCAGTGTTGTGTCGGAAAAAACAAAGTCAAAAACCAACATAACCAAGTCATACGTGTTGCAATCAATCATCTTACTGTCACTTTGTGCTTGCATCAAAGTGATAAAGGGCACCAAAAAAGAAAGGCTAGTACCTAGTTCTGTTATGCCAATTTCGAATTAAGAGAATGGATCTATATGGTTCCAATGACTCCCTACAAAAACTCACATATGCTATCTACTAATTGAAGAATCATGATGAAGTCGATTTTGACGAACTGTGCCCGAAGACGGCGACCAAATTTTATGTAGTGACAAAATTTATCGAATTGTCGCCTGAGCATTGAGGAAAAGTGCTTGGTGTCTCGTTGATCGACCGATTCAACTCATGACCAAAAGCGCTTAACCTCTGATTTTACGATTTTCGTTGGTATTCTCAACAGCCAACACTGAGGTCTGATAGAGCATTTCAAGTCTTTCAGAGGTGTTGTATGGCCTCTCTAGTGGTATACGCCAGTCTCGGCGTTCTCACACGCCTTAGCAGAATCACATGCCTTGACGTCTCACTCATATCAATAAGAGTAGCGATGGCGAGTACGCATGACTCTAGACGAACTGGAAGGATCATTTGGTGTTGCGGTATAGAATGATTGATTGTCGATGGCTTCGGCTGTTGCGGAAGTATATAACAATACCATCTAATCGATTATATTGAGACATTTTTTAATCGAATGCCGAAAATTCCTATGCTGAGGCTTCGCTCAGAAATTCAGTATAGCCTATGGACTGATTTTAATTAGTGAAGTGAATGGGTTGTAAGCAATGTGTCAATTATGTAAGAGACTTCTTTATGGTTCAAGGTTATGAATGAGACGTGCATTGTCTACATACTATCTATTACTGCGATTCTGCGTGACATTGATGCGTCTGGAAATATACTAAAACTTTCGCACTCCTTTCAGCACTATTCATACGCGCAAAGTCCATATAATAACAACGATTTGTCATAAGATTAGAACTGAAATGACAGACGAATGAGTGTCATATAAATTCTTAGTGCACTCATTCGATGAAGTTTGGAATATGTTTCTACATGAGAAATAGCATTTTCCGAAAATGCTCAAAATATCATCACTGTTGTAAAAGCTAACTATTGATTAGGATAAGCATAGAAAGAATGACTGGTACAGTTCCGATATCCCGGTCCTGTATGAGACCTTCGATGAAAACGTAGTTTTTGCTTTTGTGAAACGTTTCGACAGTCGTTCTATAGCTCAAATCAAGTGTTTGAATAATAGATTTCATTTATTGAATGGCTTCCTTTTAGTGCTGCAACAATCAAAATAAATTTTGTTCATATTGGAGGAGTTTTCGCCGGGCAGTTTTTATGACCACATTTCAACCAGTAGAGCAAATCTTGGTGATTTCAATAGTTTACTCGGTTTTCGAAATAAACTTCATAGAGCGCTGTAAGTCGAAAGAAAAATTAGGTTTCGCATTCGGTGAGCTTTTCGTGGGCTGGGGTGTGCGTACTAGCTGTAATATCAATCCGCATCACGAGTGTATGTATGTATATCAACCTCTGCTCTCAGCTCCTACAAATATTATACTGTTCACCTCAAGCATCATGAATCAATGGTTTTCGAATGGAACTTGATAATTATGTAACCATGGATGTTCTAAAAAGTTAGGGTGTAACGGCATATTGAACACAACTCTCAAGCGAAAAATTCAGGACGGAGATTGCAACAATCCACAATGACGAAATCGTCGTTGTCGAAAGAGAGTTCCTAAAAAATAATTATAACCTTTCGAAGTCATGTATCAATGTTTCAGATCTTATGCACTGCCTATTCTTTTCTTGATGGCAGCGTCTGATGTGAAATACAACCACAAACGATTAGATACGAGCAAGACTCCGAATCTCACTTGGCTCGAACCGACAAATACACTTATCGGAGGCTCACATCTATCCACCGTGCCAGTCGATGCACTTCCCTTACCTTTCTCTCGACCATGTTTTAACCCTATCAGTGGCATCAACAATCATCTATCAACGAAAAGAATAGGTTGTAAATGACTGCCAAGTTTCAATGATATCGACCAGAACTTCGGTTCACCGAGTTCAATGCCGAACCGTAATCCTGAGACCATTCCCGATGACGAGTTAGTGTTGATATTATCGGCAGAGTGAAAACATCGCCGAGAGAAAGATAAAGTAAGAGAGCGTTTAGCTTAGTCGAGAGTAGTGAGTGCCAGAAGGGTTAATGAACTACTAACTTAGTTTCCCTGGGCCTAGGGCGCGTCGCGGTACTCATGTATGAATGTTGAAAAAATAGCATGTAAAAATTATCTTCCGTGAGCGAACGAATTATGAATTTAACGTCACTCAATATATATATATATATATATATATATATATATATATATATATATATATATAGATGAGCGCATGTGGCGCAGTGGTTAGAGGTGCCCTGCGTCGCACACGAGGTCAATGGTTCGATCTCGCGCTCATGGCCCACCAAGCCATCCATCCCTCCGGGGTCGGTAAATTGGTACCAGATAGGTCTCAGGCTTGTCTGGGAGGATAAGCAGCACTGACTCGGTTCAGCGGGAGGCCACCGCGAGTCATTGTAAAGGCCAGATATGCATTCAATTACCTCAAACGAAGTTAGAAATTGAAGTCGAATGCATGGAGCGTCCCTAAGGGATTGATCAACGCGAGAGCTTTATCCTTTATCCTTTATATGTATACATATATACACATGTATATATATATATATATATATACACAAATGCGTAAGAAGTTATGATAATTTTCATTCTGTTGATCTCAGTATTGAAATCACATTTTTGATCAGTGCTGAATCTACTAATTCTCTGCCTAGTTGTGGTCTAAAATCTGTTATATTTAATTGCCTATTTTCAGTTGTGCTTTATTGTAGATCGACAAAATCAACGAATCGCAGTAGTTGAGTTTCATAAGATTCTCAGACATGTTTCCACGGTAATTTCTTCTCGAGCTCATGTCAGAGCCGTTTTGAGAGCGTCTTTATTAGTGTATAGGGTAGCCGAGAATCGTTCCTCCACTTTGGAGCGAACGAGGTAATCCGTTGGATTGAGATAAGGCAAATTTGTAGCCAAATTTCCCTGCGCCAAATGAATGGAAACTGCTTTTGACAGACGGCAATCGTTTAACGGGCGAATGGCAAGAGCACAGTCCTGCTGGAGCGTAAATCTGTCGCCGCCAGAGTATTGAGTACTCCAAGGCTCCAGCACGCTCCGTGAAACTTGATGGTGAGAGCTGCAACGTTAATTCTGACGTTCCCGTTGATGAAGACCAACGGCGTTTTTTTCCGTGGCGCAAATGCCGGCCCATACAACCACAGAAGCTGAAAAATGGCTGTGGCCTATGGTGTTTGATACTGCGGACTTCTGCTGGCCCTCATTTTTAGTTGACTACAGTTATAGCAATTATGAAGTGGTTTGGCTTTGACAAGCGCTGGGACGACACAACTGGAAAGAGATAAAGAAGCAAGAGATTCTGGACAAAAATTGAAAGGAATTTTATAAAATAATCAGCACTATTATAATATATCATACCATTGGTGGAATTAAAAAGAATAAGATGTATGAGAACTTTTCACGCATTCTATATATATATATATATATATATACATATATAATATATATATATATATATAATGAATTTACTAGGAGCCTTCAAGTCCATATCTATCACCCTATCCGCCATCTGGAATACTTCATGAAAGATGTAAACTACTCAAGATCCTCTTATTATAAGGACACGAGGTATAAGCTAAGTTCAATAAATTTATGTTGAAGAGTCTAGAGGGTCTGATTACATTTACGATACAGAAATAGAAAGTAGTTGTGAGCATTTAAATCATAATAATATGATGATGCTACAAATCACATTGTAGTAGAACAAATCAAAACGGTATTTGTTTAGATAGCTTCCAAACAAACGCGAAACAGAAGAGAAGCAATCGTTTACATAATGGAGGTTTGACCACTTTCGATGAGAGGATTCTGTTTCTTTGGTGTTACCCAGATACTAAATGAGCTAAGTATCAAACTCTAGAAAGTCATCAATAAGTGGATTGCTTCTATCGAAATGAGGTCATCGAGCCTCCACTGTACATTCATTATGTTTATATGTGTTGAAACGGGGCTCATTGATTTAGAATGGTACGCTCATGGAAAAAAAAGTAGATCGGTGATTCGAATTACATATTCGTTGCGTGACGAGTCTGAATTATGCGCTACACGATCCAGTGTAGGCGACAACTATTGATGTCGTTTTATTACTAATTCTTCGTATGACACTCACTGTTCTTATTCCATTCCACAAACTTTTTTCTTGAGAATTCTTTGAGGTTAGGTAAAGCTTAGGAGAAAAACTTTGTAGAATGGTAGATGTTAGAGTACTCGAAATTTAAAAAATATGTCAAATAAATAGCTATGTTTATATTGCATCTTTAAACGTTCTTTAAAGTTAGTTAATTCTAAAGTTAAAAGCTAAAGTTAAAAAACGTGTTTTAGGCAGTGTATGAAGGATATGTCTTACATTTCTGAATCTGTATTTAATAGAGTCAAGAGCTATTTGAAGTGGCAGTGAGAGCAATTAAGCACAGATAGCATGTCACAATCACAGGATACCGACAATCTTGATTATAAAGGCAGACCACGATCAAGATCTGTAATGCCAATACACGACCTTAAATGTCTCAATTAATCTACGACGAACTGTTCACACTCAACGTACGGTGGAAGAATCACCGAAGCGTTCTTTCAGAATGACCGGTTGTCGATTCCATAGCATACGGCTCTTTCGTGTGCATATGAAACAAACCTTTCAATGGACTATTTTGAGACCTCGCTCAAAAACGGTATAATCTGATCATATATTCTAAGCATTTCGTGAGGTTTGTACTGGCACTTAGTAGTGTGACACACGTGTTTCGGCCTTAAAGCCTCTTCAGTTTCACGGTGCCTTTCGCTTCAACAGAATATGTTATAAGATTAAATGCTTTAGATCGAGGTCCTAAGTATAGCCGAAAGTATAACACACGTTTTACCATTCACGAGCAATCGACTGCACAACATTGTTCGTTGGGTGATTACATCACGTCGACAATCGAAATAAAAAGCTCATAAAAGAGTGAATGATTATACACATCAACTACGTTTTCGATTTGTCATGTTGAAGAGGAAGTGCCACCGAAAATGTTCATTACGTTACAAAAGAGTGGAAGCATATCAAAACCAATTTAGTGGAAGCTACATGTAAATCTACAAAGCATATGTGAAGGTGGGTCATATAAATCAAGTTTAGAAACTAATTAAATAAATAGCAAGAGAATATACGCGCAGTATGCGGGTATTTGTAGATGCCTATAGTATTCCTTTTAGTCTGTAAGATTCACAACAAGTATAGGGCAAATCGAGAAAAAGTTAAAAAGATCGTCTTCAAATCGTATGAGCCCTATGGGGGTAACGATGTGACTAATGTGCCAAAAGGGCAGTATACGACTTTTGTTTCCCTAAAAAGGGGACGTGAGGTTGTCAGTAATGCGATTTATTCAATGTGAATCGGCCAACATTTCACTGGTTTCTGGTTTAGAGCATGGAATGGAGGAATTTATAGGCTATCTACGCGGTTGGACACTTCCGCAACCTAACCAGAAATGAACGTAGTACATAGATTTTGATTTGAGTAAATGGGTGAGTCATGTGCCTAGCTCGGGTCATATTAAGTTAATCTGAGGTTGTGACTTAAGGTTACACGTGTAGGCAAGACATTCTCGCTTGTGACTCATTTTCTCAAAATGCCATGATTTGCGTAGATGCTTTCGATTCCTATGCGAGCGTAGAGGATAAGAGAAGCTCTCGACGACATTGATCAATCTCGGAGGGATGCATCATGTATTCATCTTCAATTTTAGCTTCATTTGAGGTGAATTGAATAATATGTGACTTTTACAAAATGACTCGCAGTGGCCTACTGCTATATCGAGTCACTGTGCCTATCCGCCTTGACAAGTCCGTTACCAGTTCACCGACCCAGGAGGAATGGATGGCTTGGTGAGCCATGAGCGCGATATCGATCAACCATGTGTCCCTCTAAGCACTGAGTCTCATGCGCTCTTTCCTGTGACAACATAGTAACATTTACTTTATAACATTCGCTTTATGCCTTTCTGTCCCATTCCTCTTCAGTGTTCTGTCTGACTTTAAATTTCCCGACTAAGTGCTCACTGATAGAGAGCAGAGAACTGTGCTCGTTTTGCCAACCCATTTGACCACACAGGGTAGCACGTAGAGATTAGTTGCATCAAGGGCATGATACAATTTCTGCAACCGCTTCAAGAACGATCGCCTAAAGTATCATTGGAAATTTCTGTCCCTTATCAGTCGTCTGTACTCGCAAATGCAAACGGATTCTCGTTGACGGATTTTGCCTTGTGAACGTCACCATATTCGAATCTGAGACCATCACGTACTACGACTGCTCAACGAGGAACAAGAAGAGGCTGAGCTGTATTCGCACTATTCAAGAAATCCAGCCGTTTAAAACCCTTTGCAACTATTGCTGTTTTTGAATGTATTTTTGCTTAAACTGTGTCGATTCCTCTATATGTGGGTGGCGAGGAAGTATGCCTCCGAGGAACTGACTGAATCGAAAGGCAGCGTGCAAGTGATGAGGTTACGAGACCGACACACCTTAAAAGTGCCATGATCGACCTCACGAGAGGCTCAAAATATTATCAGACTATATCGTTTTTTAGCGAGATCTCAAAAATGGTCTATTGAAAGGTTTATCCAGTGTCTAGTTGCACGATGCCTATTGAGGTAATAAACAACGCACTTGCTCAATCCTCCCCTTCCCCAGCGCTCTCCTGCAATCAATCAATCTTCCAATATTGCAGAAAAAAATTGTCCCTACAGCATTCAGTGGCGCTCATGAAGCAGACGAAGTTCTCAGGCAACAGCCTAAGCAACATGTGGCATGATACAAAACCATGCGGAGGATGTTGTGAGAAAACGAATCGAATGGAAGAAGAGCTGGGATCTGTCCAGCAGCTTGTGACAACGGGTCATGTAAATGTGAAAAAGGTCCGTGTTTGTTGTGATGACAATAGCTATGGACTGAATGTTGCTTTGTGAATGATAAAATTCCTTGAATTTTCTAGGCTGGTATAGTGTTAAATAATGATTTTCAATAAAATTTTCTTTGGTAAAGTGTTATTTTTTTCCAGGGAATATTTTGCTTTCCGACAGAACTACGTCACCAAAATGTGGCAATGCGCACTGATTTAATTGCAGTTCCTGCTCGGCTATTTTTGTCACAATTTTGTGTCGATCAACAGCCCTAAACTTACACATGTTTTGGCAGTAGCTTTATGAGCTGCTTTGTACACTTCATAAGTCAGGAAATTGTTAACTTAACATGCTTATGTGCCTTGCCACAATTCTTGTTAGAGCGTTTAAAGCGTTTAAAAAATTTCACTGGACGGTAAATAAAGGTATCGAGATGTCTCTGCTGTATATGCACACATACACATTTTGACCCTCAATTCCTTGTCTTTTGTACTGAAAAGGAATGCAAAAGCTGTTGTAGCAGAAGAATGCTTGGTGTGCCCTTTCTGAATTGATTGTACACCACGAATGGTGTGCTTTGGATTATGCGCATCCTACGAAGCCAAAAACAGCGTGTAAACACTGATGTTATGATGACAATATGTCAAGCAACTTTTTGCAATCGAAAATAGAGAAGTGCATAACTTCTCACACGACTTCGCTCTATATGTGACAAATTCTTATCTATTTCGTGAGTCTTTGGAAAATTGGAGTGTAGACAGTTTTCTATCACAAGTTGATCACTTGCTCACTGTATTACACCTCTCAAATCAATTGAAGTTTAATTCTACGAAGAAAGGAGAGTTTATGGCTTTGTTCAGGGAATCCCTTAGATCGCTAGTAAGATATAAATGAAGTGAACTTCATTTTTTGAAGCATTAAAAAACCATATGTCAAAACCAAAGCTAAAAACCATATAAAATTATATGTTCTAACTCACGTGATTTCAGTCAATTGAGGAAGAAAATCCACATAAAATATTTGTAAAGTCTCACATATGTAATATTTTTAATTATGAAAGGTAATGGCCGCCTGAATTTCAAACCACTATTATGTCTACGATCATAGGGTAATAACCATATTACAACGTCTAATACACATTTTTGACGTAACTTTACAGTTAGTAAGTACAGGAGTTGATATTGTGAAAACATAAAAATTGTAGCTTTCAGCGTTGATCAATCCCTGAGGGGATGCGCCATACATTTGTCTTTGAGTCCCAACTCCGTCTGAGGTCACTGAATGCACATCTGGCCTTTACAATGCTCCCGGAGGCTTGCAGCTGTATCAAGTCAGTGCTGTTTATTCTCCCAGAGAAGTGTGAGACCACCTGGTATCAAATTATTGACCAGGGAGGGATGAATGGATGAGTGGAAGCACGTGATCGAACCATGGACCTCGCGTGCGACGCAGAGCACCTCTAGCACTGCGCCACATGCGCTCGGAAGGAAACGGGGAAATATTGTTTCATATGTTTTTTTCATAAATGTACAAATTATGCACATACAATATGATTATGTGATTTTTGTGTATGGAACTTCTCTCGCGTTCTGGTTTTGGTCTTTGTAGCTAAGTATTAAGTTCATCTCTCACTTATCAACAGTCGAGAGTTACAGTGAATCGAAAAGCGCTCGTTCAGTGCCAATGGCTGATTCAATCATGCATTAGATCAGTCAACCTTTCCGTTCTTTCATAATCGCTAAATAAATTTACACATGTCCAGGTAAGCTCCACCTAATTCTCAATGGTCAAGAGCCTCATGTGATTACCTTGGAAAACCTTGGCGAGTTAACCTAAAATTAGAGGAAAAAAGCATGGATCAACATTCAAGATCGTCCAAGGAGAAAAAAAATCTTGAACAGCATTCTGATCGCATTCAAATCCAAATACTTTCGTGAATGGTGAGTGCGAAGAAATTAATCGAATAAACGAAGTGCTGGGTTCACAATATTTCGGAGTCGCTTTGAGAGTGGTTTCTTATCTAAGCAGTGAATGGTAATAACTCCCAAATGCGACTATCCTGCATCCTTAGCATTCTTCACTAATTTACAGTCACAGAAATATGATTTACAACCTAGTCAACTGTAAAATACTCCACCAGAAAAATTCACTAAACGTAGATTTTAATCGCATTAAGAACAAAACATCTTTGCAATTAATCACCGTTTTTTATCCGAGAATTACACTGAGTTGCTAAATTGGAAGCCGACTGCGCAGATATCACATGCTCTAACAAAGCATCTCTAACATAGAATTAACATTCATACTGATGTGTCATATCACGCGTGATAACATGCTATTCCTCATTGGGGTTCACGTTCGAACTCATTGAATTTATTCTGAATCTTCAAGAATCTTACGCGCTGAACTTCCATATGCCATATACCTGCGCCAGGATAGTGACTTCAACTGGAAAGTTCCCTTTCCCTTCTCCCGTTGTATGAGTGCTTCGAGCCTCTAGGGGACTACTAACTGAATTAGCTTTGAACTTGCCGGCTAGGTGTTCCCTTATACAGAGAGCGGCCTACCCGTTTTGTCAATGCACTTATTGTCGCATACTTTACAAGACTTTTGGCAAACTGTATCCGCACTCAGGCAATCGCCATCTTTACCATTGCAACATAATATGCGCACTAGCGCTGTACATCGACGATCCTATAAGCGGTTGTAAACTGATTAGTGCTTCAGAGTATTCGGTGTATTCCAATGAATGTTACCAATCTTTTTAGGCCTACCTTATCCAAGCAGCATTTGATAAACTACACTCATAAGGTTGAAAGAACGCCAGGATAAAACGGACCTTGATTTTGCTGGATTTATTTGGTAACTGTTATAATCACGATATCAACAATCGCTTGCTTGCGAATTATAGAAATAATTTGATGGCATTAAATCATCACATAGGTATCTGACATTGAATACAATTGTCTGTCTTTATCTAGGAACGAAAGAAGAAGAATTGTTACTATAAAGAAAATGAAGGGTTAGTAAATATGCACAGTCGCCGTGATATGCTTAACACAGACTGCATCACTGTTTGCCGAAACAGAAAGATATACAGGTTTATCACATATTTTAGAGTTCCGAGATGTTTATGTAAACAATAAACCACGCAAAATGGGAGAATGAAATCGTATTTAGAACCGGTGAGATTTTCTGAGTTGAATGCTCTAATGAACACGTTTCGCAGAAACACAAATAAGCGCAAGTTTTAATGTGTAACGCATGTGACTTTTCCAACGTTTTCCCAATATAAATTAGGCATTTTATTGTGCATCGATGAGAATGTGATCAATAACAAATTCTTGTGGAAAGGGAGTTACGAACTCTATCCGTAGCTCAGTGACTAACATTCCTTTGATTCGAAGCAGAAAATCTCCTCTGGAAGAGAAGTGTCCCAAGTCCACTTTCCCATCAGCCTTGTTGAACGCATAAACGTGAGCTTCTGAACCAAGTTTGTGATGAGGGACAGGTGGGAGGCCGCTCATAAATAACAGCCCTGAATATGATATCCTTTTATAATTATGCAACCTAATAAATAGCCAGGTGTAACTACTTTAACATCCTAATATTATTGAAGTATGTATAAAATTAGCGAAAGAGGATCTCGTGGCGGATATTGACGTGAATTCAATTCAAATTATCTGGCTTGTTACCACGACCGCATATTGCTACACCGACAGTAGTTTAATAACAAACACTACTACGAAAGGGCTCAGATTTGTAGCAGCTTGCTTGTTTAATAATTTCAACCGATTTAGTCTGCACTGTTGCAGCCATATTTCTGCAGACTGCGCTGTATTCGAAGTGAACTGTTAATTCTCTAGAAAAACATTTTTAGTTCTTTCTGATCAGAAGAGAAGAAATGAAAAAGAAAAAATGAAAAACTAATCTCATTCGCTGGAGAGAAAATTTTCATGATATTGTTAGCAGGAAGTCGAAAGCTGAGAGTTTAGGCTACAGCCCTACGTTGTAGGTTCCTCAAAAAATCCCTTTATAACGCTGTAACATTCGAAATAAAATTATGTTCCAGAAAACCACGTAATTTTTCCTTATCTCGCTAATATTTTGCTGGACAAAAGTCATTCTGAGTGTTAGTTAGTTAGAGTGTTAGAGAGTTACTTAAACTATAGCACAAGCTTTAAAGAATTCAAAAATGCGTTTGCCTACTAAAAAACTTCTTAGATCTCCTGATCTCTTCTAGTCTTTGATTTTTGCTTTGAACATAGGCGGGCAGGGCTCTTTCTTTAGATTATTAGTAATGATCTGATAGTGCATTGTTTGTTGAATCTAACGATGCTCCTATTTTTTGGAAAATACGGCTTAACATGGAAAATAGGATCGAGTTTACATTTCTGGCGACATTGTTTACCGGCTATCGTCACGGCGAGGGCCGTGGCGTTGTTGGTGTTATTAAAATTAAGAGAAATTCCTCCGCTTTATAAGGAACTCCAAATAAAACTATTGACGAGATACTACCAAGACTTTCATGAACACTGATATGTTTTCGGCTTCCAACGAATTATACGCGTGATAAAAATTATGGCTAAAGACGAGTGTAAAACATAGTTTTGATAACAACATATATTTTTCAGCGGGATGCTGCAGCGTTATAAGGGAATGCTTAAAATACCGGCGAAGTGGGGCCGTAGCCTCAAGTTTCAGCTTTCGAATGATTACTAACAGTCCTAGGAAAAGTTCTTCTCCACCGAACGAGATTGGCTTTTCATTTGTTCCCACCTGGTCAGAAAGATCCTATTTTCTTTTCTATAGCATGAGGTGTCCATCGAGACATCACTATGCCGTACCTCATTTCATTTAGATGACTAGCGACGGTGCAAGGGCTGTACTAAGTGCCTACTTAAGACACCACAACATTTCCCAGCATACAACACCTCTTTGGCGAGAACCCGTTTTGAAGGAGGAAAAAACTGAATCAAACATCAATGCGGCGGAAATCATGGTAGAACCCACTTCACTGTGGCTGAAATCATAGAATTCCTCCCTCCCCCATCAGAGTACATTAGGCAATTTTCTGACTCGTTTAGACGATTATAAAAGATAAAAAGATAGAGATAGTTGATCATTTCCTGAGGGATGCACCATGCATTTGCCTTCGATTTTTAACTTCGCTTGTGTTAACTGAATGCATATCTGGCCTTTACAATGACCCGCGGTGGCCTCTCTCTGAACTGGATCTGTGCTGCTTATCCTTCGAGACAAGTCTGAGAACAGTCTTTGTACCAATTTACCGTCCCCGGAAGGATCCGTGGGTTTGTGAGCCATGAGTGCGAGATCAAACAATTGACCTTGTGTGCGATGCAGAGCACCTATAACCACTACGCCACATGCGCTTTGTGGACGATCACAGAGGTGGTTAAAGAGCAGCTGACGGTTCATATATTAGGTGAGAGTTCAAGATTAGCCACACAACTCTCGAAACTACTTCTTTTTAGGTTCCTCTCAATAACACTCTTCGCTCGATTTAAGGAGCAGCTTTATAGCGACTTATTCAATTTAAATATCGTTATAGGGTGTGATATCGCTTTCTGACTCAACCTGAGCGACTGGTATTTAATCAGCATAAAAAACTGCCTGTCTCCAACTTTGCTCACAAAAAAATCGAACTTTACACATAGTTAACGATCTTGCTTAATCAAAAAATATCCGGTATATAATAGTAATAAAGATGAGGAATTTGCAATCGTTCTTAGTTAACCGGTGCTAAATTGCCAGAAAAACATATATAGAACGTTTTCCTTTGTCAACCATGCTCTCGATAAAAATTTGAAACCTACACCACAGATTGAATTGAAGGGATCTGCACGGCAAAGGCTGCATGTTTGGATGTTTTGGTTATTTCTCGACACATAAGAGTAATTCAACTTGTTCTACCCTCTACGTATTCATCAAAACACATAGACTATCCTCAAATGACAAATTTATATGAGCCAATCCATCAACAGAACCTTGAACGTCTCATCATCTGCATAGTTGAGGCAAGTCATAGAATAACGTAGCTTTTGAACCTTGTCCTGACTCAGTTACTCAAGTTTATATCAACACATCGATCGAGTATTAAAATATTCCTAGATCATGCAAGGTGGCTCAATCAAGCGACACGCATGTAACGGACTCAGTCGATGGTATCTCGCTCTCTACTAACTTAATAATAATAGCATACTAATGACGCAACAAATAGCACTACAATGCGAGTCGTTCTAGAGCTGTTCATAGAAAATTAAAAAAAGGACAAATATTTATATCTTGCCGATTTAGCAACTAGTGAACTTCTCGAATCAATGTTTTAGTTGTCATTTTTGAGCTATCGGAAAATTACTTCGTGAAAATTGAGGGCAAGCAAAAAAGCTCCCTTCCAAACTGCCCTTCATATCAGACGAAGTCAGTGACACTATCAAGAGGCGCTTGAAAAGATTACTTTTTTTTGCACTGTAGAAGCTTTTAGGCTTCCAACTAGTAATACGTTACATGGTGAACTAGTCCGCAAGAGCCTCTATGATCGTTTGTTCAGAGAACTGTTTTTATCAGCCCTTTCGCAAGAAAGGGCTGATATATGAGCTCGAGCCCAATGTACTTATTAGTCCTTCTCATAAGTTTTTTAACTAGAGCAATTAAACCGAATTTATTAAGCAGAAAAAATTAAAATTACTTAACAAAACTATAACAAGTAAGCGCTACCAGTTTGAGCTGGCAAATTCAAAGTTGAACAAAGTCATCTTCGGGGCTGACATAGGGCATGAAAGCACAACGCTAATGATTTTGAAGTATCTGTCACGACTCTGATGCAGAAATCAAAGACATCAGTACGCGAAAATCTTGAAGCACTTTAGCAAAACGCCAGAATCAAAAATGAACCGGAGGAGAATGTGCTCTATCTCGTGAGAGCTGGAACTTTTTCTCATTTCGACATTCTGACTTGACGGGGGCGGACCAAATGCTATCGACATCTAGCAATTTATGCGAATAATATTCCACGATATGTTATCACTCTCCAACGAAGGCGAAGTTATTTAACATTAGTCATAAACTAATACTATTATTACTACTACTCTTTTCGACAGGTTTTTCATAGATCTGCTTAAAATGATATAATCTGATAAGGATATAACATTTTTTGAGCTGTTAGGTAGCTGCGTACCTGTTGGTGTATAGTACTAGATCTAATAGCTCAAAAATGTTATCCTTATCATGTTATTACTATTACTACCAATATTAATACTACTGCCAACGTTGGCTAAACAAGAGAAGTCATTGAGATCCACATTTATCAATAATTGATGCCGAGATTTTTAGAAAGTCGGTTTTTTGAATTATTTCTATCTTGTCGAGCCCCGCCGGCTTTGATATAACTTAGCGGAAGAGAAACAGGTGCTGTCAGCTCAAAATATGAGCCACGTGGAACACACAGGCCTTCGTGAACATACTACTGCAACTACATGCCAAAATTTGATCCACCTCAAACATCTCCTTTCCAGGCAAAATTTTCTGGTTATTATCTCGAGAGACCTCACTACTACTTGTAATTACTTTTTTTAAAACAGAATCCTAGAGTGGTTCTTCTTTGGCTTACCCGTAAGCAGAATTTCTTTGTGAAACACCATCGATATATAATCTCCGGTGGTGGCGCTCAAAAACCACATAGCAAAATAATTATCGTAGCCAAATTGCCCATCATGAGATTGCTTAGCTGTCATTGTCGAATTGACTGTTGCTGATGGATTTCCTCGTTTGCCCCTGAATGCGAATAAGTGTCGATCACCTAGCCTCTAAAAGTTTGATTATATTTGGCCTAGCAATTCACTTCTAAACAGAGATCTTTCGCCGGTTAACAGCCACGTTATATAGTTTATAATTCAGATCTACAAGTCAGCTTATCATATGTGACGTGTTTTGTTCAAGATTTACTAGAACTTTTACGTGAAGAGAACAAAACCGACTGCTGTTCGGATTTAATGCCTGGAGCGATAGAGGGGACATTATATTTTTCTTTTGAGATTCCTTACCATCAATTCCCTTAGCAGCAGGTCGCCACGAGAGACATCTAGATTCTCGTGTGACATTGATCTTACTTCGGCTGCGCTTAAAAATGTAGATTGCGAGCATTTTTTATCTTGGGTATCTATCGAAGGATGCTGCTGCTAGCAGTTGTAGCTGGGCGTACAGGACCTTCAAACTGCCGCGATACACGACCACTCTTTGGAAAAAGACAGCGCGTATTTATTGATAATATATTCTTGACTCGCTGTTTATAACTAAACACCTCCGTAGCTCCCTTGCCAAAGTTATCTTCCTCAAAAGAATGAGTCTTTCCTTGCAGAGATGAAACCATTCCAGTGTGTCTAAATTGAGGTGAGCCGGAAAATATTTCATAGCGACGTTTGTTCTGAAATAGGTAAATAGCTAAAATTTTGATTTGAAAGAAGTAAAAGGTGCAGCAGTACCTGTAAACAATCTTCAGAACTCTTGCCGGGATCACAGTAGCGACTTGTGAGCACGTCCCAGAGAATCCAGTCGACTGGCTTGAAATGGTGATACAGTGCAATCGCGTGGGTCATGTATGTTAAGTCAGTACTTCTGTGAATCGTGATCATTAGCAATAGATACATTTAAAGCCAAATAAGCTTGCCACGTCGATTTTAATCGAATTTACTAGCGACCAAAATCATTGCCGTGTAGGCAGAATTTTGCAGGAAAAAACGAAATTTCGTCCAATTTATGAAAGCTAACTTAAAGCTGTAGTGAAAATCGTGGACTACTAGAAGCACATCATGAACAAATACTCGTATCTGTATTTATAACCGTATGCTTTTCAGGACCTTGCTCAAAAGTAATACATCCTCGCAGCATATTTTAGGCCTTTCATGGGGCCCTTTACGACACTTATACAGTTCAACAAACGTGTTGCGTATATCACCTGTATCACCTGTCGTCCCGTTGATCGTCGAGTGACTCGAGCGGGTACCAGCAACTCTTCCATTTTTCCCTATCGCGTGCAAGAGTAGCCCAGTGGGTCCTCCTCGCTCTAGGGATTCGCTGAGCATCATATCTTTCTTCTATCGCTTTCGTGAAGAAATCGGACCAACGGGTCAGTGGTCTTCCTTTAGAGCGCTTGACGTCCCGAGGAATCCAGTCGGTAAAGGCTCTCGTCCATCGGTTGTCGTTGAAGCGCATCACGTCTCGGCCCACCTTATTTTCGATATCCTGGCGTGTAGAACGGCGTCTCTGATTTTCGATCGTTGACGTAGGTCGGAACTTCGGATCCTTTCTCTCATTTGCGAAATACGGGATACTCCTAGCATCGACCTTTCGACTGCGCGTTCGATAACGGCAAGTGATCTTTCATCCTGCTTACGTAGCGACCAGGTTTCTGCTGCATACGTTAGGGCAGGGATAATTGTCGAGTCGAAAAGGTGGGCACGGAGTCGGATGTTCTTTGTCCTCTTCACTACATCTTCGATGCTCTTAAACGTTCCCCAAGCCGCTCGTTTCCTCCTGCTCAACTCTGAGGCTAGGTCGTTCATCATGTTGATTTCACGACCTAGATAGACGTAACTGGAGCATTCGGAGATTGTCGTTCCGTTGAGCGTGAATGGGGCATTAGAAACCCATCCGTTCCTCATGAACATTGTTTTCGTTAGATTCAGTTGAAGACCAATCTTTCCACAGGCGTTATCGAAATCAGTCAACATTCGCTCTGCTTGGCTGATGTTTGGTGTTATGAGAACGATATCGTCAGCAAAGCGAAGATGGTTTAATTGTCGACGTCAATTTTCACTCCCATTTCTTCCCATTCTAATGTTCGCATGACGTTTTGTAGGGTGGCAGTGAATAGTTTTGGAGAAATTGTATCGCCTTGTCGAACCCCTCGTCTTACGTCAATGGTGATATTGTTGTAGAATGGAGATATTTTGGTCGTGAAATCTTTATAAAGCTCACGAAGGATCATTATGTACCGAGTAGGGACGCCCTGGTTATCCAGAGCCTCTATAACCGCTTCTGTTTTCCACTGAATCAAAGGCTTTCTTCAGATCGATAAAAGTGAGACAGAGTGGTTGTTTGTACTCTCGCGAAACTTCAATGAGTCTTGTGATCGTGTGGATGTGGTCCATGGTACTCAATCCTTTTCGGAACCCTGCTTGTTCGCATGGCTGTCCTTCGTCCAGTGTTATGTCAATCCTGTTTAGGATGACTCGAGTAAAGAGTTTATAGACAACGGACAGCAAGCAGATTGGGCGATAATTGCCTATGTCGTGAAGGTCTCCCTTTTTGAACAACAATACGGCCTTGCTGGTTTTCCACTGAATAGGGACCTTGCATTCTGACAGGTAGCGAGTGAAGAGCCGAGCCAGGGTGTTGATGAGAACTGGCGGCAGGTTCTTCAGGTGTTCTGGTCTAATCCTGTCTAGACCGGGTGTTGTTCTGTTTTTCACCGACGATATAGCATGTCGGATTTCGGAAGGGAGGACCGGTGGAACGACATATTCTTCCTCTTTCAATTTATATGACGGTAAGAGGACATGGCTAGCGAAGAGATCCGAGTAGTATTGGTGGATGATTTTCTCCATAGCCCTTCTCGAAGCTGTAAGTGTCCCGTCAGGGTATCGGAGTGCAATCATCTTGGTCTTATAGTTGGCGAAGCTCGCTGGGCTTTGCGAATGCTCTTCCCAGCTTCTGCAGCTTCTGCCATAACTGCTGCTCTTCTCTCTTTAAGGTGATCTTTTATCGCTTCTCTGCAACGTTTCGCAAGTTCGGACGTAAGGTTTCGGCTGCCTGCAGCTCGTGCGATTCCACGTTGACGTATCAGCTCGAGTGTCTGCGGAGACAAGCGTCTCTTCGTGACCTTAGGACTCTCGGCTTTTATAGCGCTAACGTGAAGATATTCAACGAGTCGATCGTATTCTTCGTCGATGTTGTCGACAACGGTATCTTCCCAAGAGCCGACTAATGATTTGAATACATCCCAGTTTATGGTAGTCCTGGGACTTCGTTGTTTGAATTTAGCGGCTTTCTCTCCTCTCCTCGAAATTCGGAACGTTGCGCGAAGGAGGCGATGGTCTGATCCCGTGTAGAACTCAGGAACAACAGCGACGTCGGTCAGGCAAAACCTTCGATTTACTATGATGTAATCTATTTCGTTATGGTACTCTCCATTGGGAGACTCCCACGTCCATCGCTGAGAAAGAGGTTTTAGGAATTGCGAGTTACCATGGATGGCTTGGGTCGTCATGATAAACTCAGATAGCCTCTCACCCTGTTCATTCCATTCTAGTCCGTGGGTCCCTATGTGACGTTCTTCAGACGTTCTTCTAGGTCCAATTTTTGCGTTGAAATCTCCGACAATGACCTTGAAGAATGTATGATCTTGTCTGAAGAACTTTTCGAGGTTCATATAAACGCTTCGACTTCGTCTTCGTCATAGCTTGATGTTGGTGCGTAAGCACGAAGATGGTCAAGCGGCATAGAACCACATCGTTTCAACCGTAATCGTCCGATGCGGGTTGTTAGTTGTTCGAACGAATCAATGTTCACGGTCAAATTCGATTTGACGAGGACGCCAACGCCACCGACACCTCTGCGATCGCATGTTCCAAGAAACAGTTCTTCTCCGGTGTCATAGACAGCGTGAAAAGGATGGCGCCTTCTCGTCTCAGCCAGGCCAATGACGTCGTACCTTATTCTTCTTGATTGAATCAATAGATCTTCTACAGCGGATTCGTGAGCAAGGGTTCTTGCGTTGTAGGTACAGATCGTCATTTTAGTCCGTTTCGATCTTGGCAGCCTAGTTCGGACCTGAGATTTTAGCAGCCTCTCCGTACTCGTCCTACCTGGCGCTGCCGTACCAGGGGCTCTTTCGGGGTCAGGGGAATGAGGCCCATATTTGTCACTGTTTTTGTCATTTTGATACCCAACGTATAGCTTGCTAGGCTCTAAACGTGGGGGCTGGGTACTCACGAGTAGCTTGCCAGTCTCTCTCGGAGGAGCTGGAGGAGCTTATTTGTTGGAGGCGACTCCTAACCGCCTCCCATGTACTTTCCAGCCGCTTGATTGCAGGCTTTTGGCCGACTTGACTCGTAGAAATAGAGTTTTTGTCAAGTCGGCCCTGCAGAAGCAGGGAGCTCGTCCCTGAATCCACCTGCGTCTCTGGAAAGCACACGGTCGCTTTTGGTTCGCATTTTATTTAACTATCCACCACCTGGGGACGCGCGACGTGCCCTCGCGACTAGCCGGAAGGGATCCCTCAAAGAGGAGGTCCGTGATTGCGTATATATCTAAGAGAATTGAGTGATAAGAAAAAACATGGCCTCAAGCGGGACTCGAACCCGCGTTTCATCCATGCCGGTGACGAGTGCTACTGCCACCACACCACAAAGGGATATTTGCACCACCACTCGTTTTTCAACATCTCTATGGCTACCAGCATCAGCCACGAACCTCTAAGAGGTTTGGTCGGGCATGCGATTTTGTTTTATAAATGCAGTTGAGTTGACAGCCATGTAATAGCTAATACTCGAAATTCCTAGCATTTTTCCTGCATTTTCGCAGTGTTATGATGTTTCGTATATACTTTAGAGATCTGAGTGGTGGTGCAAATGTGCCTTGGTGGTGCAGCGGTACTAGCACTCCACCACACCTCGGTGGTGCAGCGGCATGGATCAAACGCGGGTTCGAATCATTTGAGGCCGTGTTTTTGCTCACCACTCAGTTTCCTTAGGTATACACGAAACATCATAACACTGTGAAAAAATGCATGAAAAATACTAGAATTTTCAAGCACGTGTTTTGGTCTTGGAGCCTTGTCGATTACGCAGTGCCCTTTGTCTGTGCCCGTAGCGAGGGTTTGTAGCCGATGCAATGGATTATATGTGAAAATTCAGTGGATCCGTACTGTATTGTGAAGGTTCAGCGGTTTATATGAGTTATACCAAACAGTAGAGGCCAAACAACCTATAATATACATACATTACTGTAATGATATAACAATAATATATACATGATTGCGACATATCGTTATGTGAACATTTGCCTAAGTCTGTGCAAGTAACCGACTGGATAAGTATCATCATCTGACGATACTATTAATGTTATTATGACTGACGGTGTTATTGTAACTAAAGATGCTCTTGTAATTGGCGATGTTAATGTGACTGACGGAGCATGACTAAGCGGCTGAGCCGTTTGGGTTGTTATGCTCGCCCCGGAATGACAAGTCAACGATGGGATCCAGTGGGTGAATATATAGCGTGATAGCATTGGGTCACTACTGATTATATTTGAACAGAATTCGTTAACTGCGGTGGTAGGCCGAGCATAGCCTAAGTGACTCGCTCTGCCACGGAAACGCTATGTTCCGCTCACAATTCTATTGAGTACATTTAACAATTATATGAACACAAAGTTATGATAGCAATTAGATAAACGACAACCAGGCTATGTGAGGAAAGCAATGATGAATCGATTATGATTTGAGGTGAGAGTTATGAAGTCTAACGACCGTTTAGATGATGACCGACGATTAGACTGACTATTGAGGTTGGTGGTAGCTGGCTGCCGCCCTCATCACTTGTCTAAAGTCTTCGAACCTCTGCGATACTACTTGCTCTTTGAGGTCATGGACCATCTGCGTTGCCTAAATTTTCATGTGATTCTAGAAAAGATAGCAAAGCTCCCTTCGGAAGTTTGCTATAGTGCCAATCTCTGTCGGGGGGAGAACACACATTGCACCGCAAATAAAGTGGAAATTTTAACCCCCCACTGGTAACATATTACTGCATGCTCAATGACATGATCGCCGGATATTACAGTAAATAACATTGGACTCATGGTCAGCAATATGGCTGCGGGACCTTCACGGTCCTAGCTACGGTTGCGCCGCCCACTCCAGCGAGGCGGCGGTCACTTTTGAGCCGTGCTGGCGCCGTGGATGGTCGTATATCCCCTTGCGTTACTCTGCCACTGTTTTTTCTTTGGCTCCCTACCTCTGCTCTTGACTCTGACTTTCTGCCTGTGCTCTCGTTATTATGTATGAAGTGATCGTGCCGTGGTCGTGAGCCACCTTATCGATTGACTTTGTTATTGATTGAATCTAACCATTCATGGTTGTTTACGATGCTCGTACGTTTTGAGCGGAGTTGTCGACGATGGCGGCGCGCTAACCCCGCGTACACTCTGATTGACCTGCCACCGGGGGATGAGTTCCGATCCACGTATATAGCCCAGGTTTTCGACACCCACTAGCTCCCACACTCACTGGTGTTCTGTTCTTTCCCGGAGCAATCATAACTGCACCCCAAGGTTCGCCGCCTAGTCAAAACCCGCCATTCTAGATTCTTTCGCAATCTTTATCTCTTGACTTGCTCTCACCAGTCTTCACTTACTCAGTGTCGCAGTATTAGCGTCACGTAGTTAGGTGCCGTTAGGATGTTACGTCATTACCGTCGTTCCGTATAGGCGCCATTCTTATGTTATGCTATTGTCGCCGTTCTGGTGGGGCGTTATTATTATGTTATGTGTTATTGTTTTATAATATTGTATTTATTGTATATATCTTTAGGTTGTCTGGGCATTCTGCTAATAAACTATTCAATCATACTCAGGCGATCAAAGCCAAGCCGCAAAGGCAATCTGTCGATCGACCAATCAATCGTCGTCGGAAAACCTAGGGAACGGCAGCGAGCACCCGTTCCTAAATGGTGGGTCTTAGGATATCTTAAGCGAGCTTTTAGAAAATAGTCAAATATAGAAGTATTATTATAGAAATTTCAGCCTCAAACAATTGACTATTAATTACTGCAAGGTCTGGTGATCATGTCATTGGAAATGCGGCGATATATTATCCGTGGGTGGGGTAGAATTTTCACTTTACACGCGGTGGAACATAATAGCCGGCGATTCGTCCATGTAAAGGAGTTGTCCTTCGAGAGGGATGAGAATGTGCTATGTTATACATCAAAGTAATGCGCATTCTTTGTTCTATATTTTGTTTCTAATAAGACTTTATTTTGTATTTATTTTAGACCATGGAAAGGATGTTACTCAAAAAGCAAGTTCTAACGGTTTTATTATTCGAGTTCAAATGAGTCTTTGAACAACAGAGACAATTTGTACTCAACAACGCATTTGGCCCAGGAACTTTTAGCAGACGTACAGTGCAGTGATGGTTTAGGAAGTTTCGTGAAAAAGACACATTTCGACAATGCACAAACCGGAATCACTTTTGCATCAACCACATGAAGAAGACAATAATCGAATTTGATACTCGTAAGAGTACGCGAGATGCTGCAGAAGAACTCAATATGGACAATTCCACTGTTGAACTGATGAACGTGAGACAGAGCGGTCTCTTGTACTCTTGCAAAACTTCACTGACTCTCATTATCATGTAGGTCTATGGCACTCAATCTTTCTCGAGACCTTGCTTGTTCGCATGGTTGTCCGTTACCCGTGCTTTCCCGATCCTGCCCAAGATTCAAGAATTTAGGAAAAATTTATAGATCCCCCTTTTTGAGGGTTCTCAGCGTCGGATAACCACGAGAGCACATGATGCGTCATCACGAGTGGAGAGAATGATTTAACGCGGACCCAGAAGCGTTCGTGTGCCTCCCAGAGACGCAAGCGGATTCAGCAGATAAACTCTTTGTCTTTCCAACAACAATTTGATAGACCTTTATGATTGAGAGTGAAATTGATCAAAAGCCTGAAATCAGGGGGCTGGGAAGTACATGGAGTGCGGATGCGAACTGCTTCCAACAAACAGACACCTGTTTCCGAGAGAAAGTGGCAAGCCCGTGAGTACTCACCACCCACGTTCAGAGTTCAGCAAGATATATATTGGGTGTAAAACTATAAGCACTAATCAAAGCAGGTTTCTTTCTTAAAATTGCGTTACCACCATAAATTTGAAATGATTTGAATCACTATTCGGCACGTGCGGAGATCCCGTCATCTGTAACATCGATGAAGAACATTCCGGACTTATTTTACACCTTTTCGCGAGTGCTATGAAAAGAAGTATTTGAAAGTTTCTAGAAACTACAGTTTTTCATATATGCGAGCTTACATGTCAATGTGGAATCGCACGAGCCCCAAGTAAGATGCAATTACATCAGAACTTTGGAGCTGGGCAGGCAAGCAACAGAAAAAAGCCTAAAAAAGAGAACAGCATAAGCTATGACTGAAACTGCAGGGTTCATAAAAGCATTCATATTGTGCATCTATCAAAACGCTGTCATTTAGAATAGAAGGTTGATCACATTTCGACGTTCAGACAGAAATGCAGCGTCCACTATTACTTTTTTGTTCTGCCAATGTAGGCGCTTTTTTGCAGCTTTAAGAAAATTGAAAGCCACAGACACATCATTGTCACAAGTCCTCTCCACTTGATATAGGTGTGGTGTCTTGTATCTGAACAATCGAGCAGCATAACATACGCTGATTATGAGATCAAAATACCTGCGGAATTTTTGCAGTTTTCGTCAGCATAGTGACTCGGCTCTTCATACATCACCTGCTAGGTTAAAAGAATCCTTTTCAACGGCAAAACTGCATAACTAAGTTGTTGTCCGAAAATGGAGATCTCCACTCCATTGGCAGTTGTTGCCCAATCTGCGTGCTGTCTTTAGTTTATGAACTTTTTGCTTGAGGCAACTTTTTGCTAACTGAGCATTGCACGACGGGTAGCTTGTGAATAAAAAAAGTTGAGCAAAAGATTTAGGCTTATGGATCACATGCATTTGATCACAAAACTAATCGATGTTGAAAGAGCGTAAGCGATTTCCTTGTTTCATTTACATCAATACAAAGGAAGCCTTCGACTTAGTTGAGACAGAGACACTACGTGCACATCCGAAAACGCATTCGGTGATGGGAATGGTGAAGATTCGAGTAAAGAAATTGTCGGAATAATAACCCATTCAGGCACGTGAATAAGCCGCTCTCAATAGTGTACTGCTCCCATCACCCAGTTGGTTCACTTATTTCGTTGTCTTGTAATCAATGTAAACCACAGGGATTGGTTTTTATATAATGGAATAAAAGGGTTGTAAAGCGGATTCTCTCCTCAGTGACATATAAAGCAATAGTAAAGGTGAAAATTAGAAACAGTAATTTAGAACTTTTCGAGATTTTAGTAAACGTAGCTCTCTGTCCATAAGAAAAGTGTGTAGGTGATTTTTTTTGCCTGAGTAGTTGGATAGTAAAAATAACCAGGTATTTGCTCAAGCGATCAGTCAAATTCTACGAGAGCGATTGGTGGGTAATATAGATACTTAACTGAGGCAATGGACGTTTAGATAAATGGATTCACCTGAACAGTTTTTCCTATGAAACCCATTGATGTGAAGCTCATTAGAAACCACGAACTATTACTCTTGAAAGTCATGTAGTTGAAAATCACTCGCCTAAAGACTACTCATTAGGCACTAAAATGTTTTTCTAAGGAAAGTTTTAATCAACGAAAATGCTCTATCAACCAACAGACGAAGCTGCACTAATTATTTGGCCGTACTGAACTGATTTATCATTGTAAGCAGTAGAATCCTTACATATATCCATCTGCAGCCATGACGTCATCTTCTAGTTGTAAATAATAATCGCACATTCTACTGGCGTACGTCATGATGTAAATGTAATCTGAATTCAGTGCTAAAAATGAACTTAGGGTGCAGCCGTTTGGATCAAATTTGTCACCCTGCTCTCAATGATTTTCTAAACAGACAAATACATTCTAAAATAACACATTTAAGAATGATCTTTAGTTAATACCGATGTTTTGCTTGGTTCTCCAGTACATCCTTTCCCGTGAGTCACCAAATGTGGGAGGAATTCTCCGAAGATCTATTTTGTACCACGCCTTTGGAACAGCAATCACCTCAATATTAATACATAGAAGGGCTGTAGGATTCAATTCAATCTTTGAGTAATGACCATCTCGTCGTGGCATACTCTATATTAACCACTAGTGCGTTGAAAACAGCAAATCACAATTTCTTGGAAGCTAAAAATTTTCTTTTCTTCATTTTTTAACACAAGGAGATTCCTGTTGCATTTAATGACCGATGATAAATGATGGAGAAAAGGTCTTGTTAACGGTGACATGGACGTCACGATGAGAGACACTAAAATAAGACGTTTCTTTTTGGAAGATTTCGGGAATCACAAATAGCAGAGAAGATATGTTTTCCAAAGACAGCGGTTCAACACTGTCTATGAGAAAAATTGGAGATTCATGCCTATAGTTTCCTTAGTTTTCGTGAAAGTTTCAAAAATCTTTCTTCTATAATATCTAGCATTGATTTCAGTTCTCATGTACCATTGAACGAAAGTTTCGTAAGCCGTATTTTCGTAGAAAATTGCGGTTTTCAAACGATGAAATTTTGAAAGACATTTCTAAATTGATGTAATCAGCTTCTGAATGCTAATACATAACAATGTGGATCACACAGACAGAAAATTGAGGCCCACTTGAATCAGTTTGAAGAACGTGAGTTTCTGATCAAAGCTTCGTAAGGAATACTTCCCGCCTTGCTGCCCTGTGGCATAAAAGTTTTACGATGGCCATTTTATTTTGCATACCACCCACTTTGTGCCTTTTATTACGTTGTGAAATGTCATCCCTGTTGGAAAGTAGAAAGGACTAGTCGTGCTGATCGTGGCCACGAATCGGTACTTATATCCTCCTTCGACATGGGAAGGTTCGTAGCATTAATTAGATGGCAGCACTGGTCAGAGTGTCTCCAACTGATTCTCCATTTTCTTAATAATGAGATACGTGGTTATTATTACATTATTTCTTCACAACAGCCGACAGCTTAATTGTTCTGTCTTCCTTAAATTCTTCTGCGTAATAAATAGCTTTCTCAATTGATCATTTTTTCATCTACAAGAATGCTGAAGTACAAACAAAATATGGAACATGATATTTAGCTCTACACTAGATTCATCCAACCGCCACCATGTCGAACAGTACAGAGCGTGTTCGCACTGCACTGGCTAGTCTCTAACTCAAATTTTTTCTCAGTCGTCTTTGATCTGTTCGGTGGCTGGCCAGTCATCCGTTAACGAAATTGATCTCAGGAGTACAAGCTGGTATTAAACCTCAGTGAAGCCGAAGCCGCTGTCTGAATCATGACTTAACTTTTTTATTCGCTGCCTACTTTTATTTTTACGTCAGCATACGATCTGAAGTGTGCAGAGTCTTATGTAGGTCAGGATTGTGCCTAGCTTAGCTCAACAAATCTACCTTAGGTACGGCACTGCTTTACCGCGATCATAAAACGTTTCTTCTTGCGACTTATTTCCTGAGTTTTGAATTTATCCAGAACGATGTGTGAATCTCTCACTGCGATGGCTTTTTTTCTGTGTGCGAGGATAGTGAGTTATAGTTCAGAAGCGGTGCGGTAATGTCTTTGAGCCTTGTGGGCTTCTAGTAGCGTGTGCTCTTTGGCTGCAGGTTTCTCACTCAGGTGCTCTTCTATAAGAGGAGACAGATCTGACTGTTTTGTAAGCATAATCGTCTTATATAATTTACAAGAAATATGCACCGTATCCATGCTCATGCAATCGCTATTAAAGTAAATTATGCAACTTTTTCTTATGAGCTTGCGGTCATATAAATGATTACAAACCAATTGACATTTCAGAGCATTTCGTGTTTCCTTACCGGAGCTGCACTTCAGTATATTTGTCTAGTGGAAGGCATTGTAAAATAAAAGAGCAGCAGTGAACTGAAATGTGCTGCACCGACTCCTTTGCATCTAGGGGTTATTTCCTCCTGTAAAGTACTGGACTGACTCGAGAGGCACCGTGCTGATGGGACTGTAGCGCCGAAATACGTGCCTGGCACTGCATATGTGCCAAATTAGACCTTATGGAAGGCTGAAGATATGCTATCACGTTATAAATTGTTTTGAGCGAGGTATATGAAAACAGTCGAATGTAAAGGTATAAAAATAGTTCCCAAAAAAAAAGGCAAGGTCTAATCATCCACATAGGCTTGAACTTTTGAAGTTATGGGTCTTCCTGCTACTAAAATGAACGAATTTCTCGTGCATTTCAAAGCTAGCATAACGAGATATATCAGAGCGCCATAGCTTTTGCAGGAGAGTTTGTTCCCCAATAAGTTGGTGCTAGAGTCTCTTTTATTATTATTTCCAAAATATTATATTTCACTGTCGAATATTGGGTTCTCTCATATTTTCCTTCCCCAATTACTCAACATTATAGTCACCATTATGATAAACATTTATTGAGCAATGATTGGGCGCCTTCCTCCCAGAGAGAACGGAGCTGGCGGTCAAAAAAGCCGGTCGGATCACTAATGAGTTAGTCGCAGTCTTAAATTTTCTCACGCAGATGCTTCTTTTGGGCAAGGAAGAAATGATAAAGCGATGGAGCAATGCCAGGGCTATAAGTTGGATGCCGCAACGTGTCAGTCCAGTTTCTCCAAAATGTGGCTACCGATTTCGTAACAAGTGTCTGCCCAAGTTATTAGAACATGTTTCAGCATACCACAGTTTCTCGGCGATAATCCGATTTGAAATAGAAAAGAAAAAGTGAACGGAACAATATTGCTAGAGAAATTATGGGAAAATCCAAACCCTTCACTTCTTTAGAAATGGATCCAAGCCGAAACATCTTGAATCATTAGTGATCTACAAAGCGGCTACTCAACATTTCCGCAAAGTTTCAAATGCAAAACATCTAATCTCAGTTAGCGATACGTTTAAAGCCGTAATAAGGAACATTAAAAGAGACATTATCTTCAAAAAGATACAAGTAAATTGATACCTTCAGAAGGCCATCTTGAATTTCTTTCGAGAAGTTTCCGTGTATCCATGCAACTTTCTCTGCAATTTTCTTGGTGTTTGTTTCATTGGATGCAATCATAAGGAGAATCATAACATCGCTCCTAAAATATTCTTGAGTGAAGTTTTGTAAGCTGAAGGAACCTTAAAAAGCTGAGATATTACAGCTGAGCTCGAATAAAGGCCTGAACAAAGCAATTAATCCGAGCGTCATATGACAAATAGGTGCTTGACATTTTTGAAATTTGATGTATTATATCCAAATGACAGAGAAGTGAGGAAATCCTCTGTCACTTGAGTTAGGTTTTCTAAAAGTCGATATTCGATTCCAGCCTCCTAATTAGAACAATATATCATAGGACGAAATAAATTTTGCATGCAAAAATAAAGACTATTGAATTCTACAAATTTTGTCAGTGAGAATCAGGAATTACACTAGATTGCAACTTCTGTAAGCGGTGAAGTCGTTGAGAACAGATTTGGTTTCTGCCTTATTTCTGCAGTAGTTCTTGTGTAAAAAACTGTGTATGTATTTGAAAATTGATAATCACTAAGCTAGAATTTTCCTGAATATGACAGATGAGGCAGAGTTTCGGATTAGCTGGCCACCTTTGGCAGCGTCGGTACTGAGACGTGTGATCGGGCTCCATCGCCGTGAAGGATTGCTGATAAGCTTGCGACTTTTATTACCTTTCGGATCGAATTTTCGTTGACGAAAGACTTGAAAACAATGTTGAACCAACTAGCCGTTAACAGTCGCTTGGCTCCGTACCATATTAATTTTTCGGACCAGCTGCATTGCGCACGACCGCGCTTGAGTTTATAAGAGTAGAATTGTAGAAATAGGTCTTGAACTGTATTTGCATCTATTTATCTATAAGTAAGTAGCCCGATAATGACGTGTTACCACATTTATGGATCCCAGAATCTTCGTTCTGGTAGCTTGTTCATAACTATCATTCAGTACGGTTTGCTAATATAATGAGTGTGGTTTGGGTAGCTGCTTGGATTTTTCCGTTTCACTTTGATTGTTGTTGAGTGTTGGTCGAGATGCTTCGCCTCGGAAACCTGAGATGATCATGCTAAAGAGTTCTTAGATGTATTAGATGGAGTCATTATGTCCAAAAGCCCTTTATCAGTCTTTTAACTCGGTAAACGTGATCTCTTGGTGAATGTTGCACGGTCGATACAGCGATTGAGCAGGTTGCATCGTCATAAGTGTAATTATTGAGACCACTGTCACCACTGGCTCTCCTTACCGAAACTTTTTCAATCTTTTTGGGAGCATGTTTTATGTTAAACTTCACTAACTCTGAACGAATGAGCAGCTTTTCAACGATGTGCAATAGAGTGCATATGAAAAAATAATTACTGCTGAAACTTGAGCAAGAAAAACGAAAGTACGAATAGACCTTAATGCCTGAGCAACCATCTACAGTGCCTATGACCATCCTTTTGACTAAAAGAATTTTAAATGAGTAAAATCACTGACCTTGGAAATATTATGTGTGGTTGTTATAAGTAAGAAAGTAGAAATCACACCTGTAGTCCTTATCCAGTTTGCTGAATAGTGACGATAGAGTTCCACTAATGTACTTTGTTCGCTCTACAACAAACGGTATCCCGATGACCTGTGCAAAACATTATTTGAGCCTCCAGAGTATATACACATTTGCATATATATGTATATATATGCGTATACATGTATATACATGTATATATATATATATATATATATATATATATATATATATATAAAGGATAAAGGATAAAGCTCTCGGTGTTCATCAATCCCTATTTGATGCGCCATGCATTCGGCTTCAGTATTTAACTTCGTTTGAGGTGATTGAATGCATATCTGGCCTTTACAATGACTCGCGGAGGCCTCCCGCTAAACCGAGTCAGTGCTGCTTATCCTCCTACACAAGTCTGAGACCTGTCTGGTACCAATTTACCGACCCCGGAGGGATGGATGGCTTGGTGAGCCATGAGCGCGAGATCGAATCATTGACCTCGTGTGCGACGCAAGGCACTTCTAACCGCTGCGCCACATGCGCTCTATATATATATATATATAGGGCTTACATGTATGGGTGGAATTATAGGGTGACAAATCATTGATGTTCGTGATCTGCTCGATACACCCTGTGACGGCGCTCGAGTTGACTATAGTCTCGACATGTTATCGCGGACCATTCCAAAAAGCGTTAGATGTATTTAAATCGCCAGGTATAATCTACCTTTCATATAGATAGAGGAAAGATAAAGCTAACGACGTTGATAGCTGCCTGAGGGATGCGCAAATCATTCGTCATCACTAAGCATGGTTAAAGATGCTTAAACACATATTTGGCCTTTACAATGACTCACAGTGGCTTATCAACGTATCAAATCAGCCTAGCCATCTTCTCAAACATATTTGCCACCAGTGTGCCAATTTCAGAATATAGGTCTTGTGAACCTAAGATACTGGATTACCACCAATTACATGTGTTTTGCAGGGCACATCTAACCACTTCGCCATACGAGCCTCCTCCGTATGATTGTGATCGCGTTCGTGCATAGATACGTTCGTGATCTTGTGTATATATTTACTTTTCCTTTACTTCACTCTAACTAAAAGCATATAGAATGTTGAATGGGAGGTAGACTAGGAGCAGACGGCTCCAGAACGATTCGAACAAACAACTCGCTCCGATAAAACTCTCATCAACAGCAAAGTTTGTCATTTCTCCACATACGTGCTATTTTCTCACCATAAATAATCTTCACAGTAAACATACATGAACGTTGGTCTAAATGGCTTTCTGCTGGAAATCCATAATAATCTTTCATCTCTTTGTTCACTCACGCTTTTGTCATTGCTTTGTAACCTTTGAGGATTTCATATAATAAATTAGCTGTTTTCATTCCTAAGCTGTCGTTGTCATACAAAAGTTCTTACCAATTTCTTGTGGGTTGAGTTCATAGACGATAGATGGACTGGTTGCAAGTCTGTAGGTGTGACATCCTGGAGTTCTGAGAAAAAATTGACGACTAAGCCGAATGTCCCAAATGAGTTTGGAATTCTTAAAAGCTTTAATAATCAAAGCAGCAACAAGACTTAGTGTTGGTATATCTAAAATTCGTAACTTGTTTTCCACAACCGACTGATTTCCGTTCAAAATCTTCTCCATCACCTCCTTCTTACCCTCTTTAACCACCGAAGATTTTTCATTTGTAAAGATATTGCACTCCTTTCGGTGCATTCCGATTGAAATGAAGATGTTCATAGTCAAGGCGGCCAAGAGTATGAGTGTCAGAGCAACAAGATACCACATAATCGAGGGTGCAGATCCTGTTGAAAACAAGGAAACATCATCGAGTTAGCAACAAAACCAGAAAATCAAAATTTTCTTATGCTTGTTCCGCATTTGTGCACAGTTAATCATCAAGGAAAAGGAATTAATCAATTTTACAAGACAACGAATGCCTCAGTGCTTTACTCCTCTTAGCTAGCTATTTTAGAAAGATAAATTGTGGGCTAAAATACCACTAGAAAGTCTATTCGATATTGAACATGGTTTTGCAGCAGACAGCTGAGAGCTGAAAATGAAAACTCTTCTTCCTAGTTACAGTTTACCTATGAGTGATTTGCGAAAACGTTTTTCGTGTGCGATAGCCACGAACATCTGATACTTCCAGTGCATCAGTTTTATTAATTTAGTCTAAAGTGTAGAGGAGCGATTGAAAACTCCTTCTGTTTATGTACTTGATTAGGTATAGTCATAAAAAACGGCAAAACTGCTCCAGGAGCTAATGATGCGCCTCCACTTGCTTCCTTTTTTTTGGAAATTTTATTTCCATCAAGAAACCTCTTCAACTCTACCCAAAAGTTTAGTCGAGAAAATTTCTCATATTATGACTAGTTCGAAGCGGTGTTGTGCAAGAGTGGTCGCTGTCTCTCTCCTTCAACAATTGTTAGGTGCTTTGTTTCAAATCTGCTTAGTATTTATATGAGGCTCTATGATGATAAAAAGAAAAAATATAAGAGTCCTACATTGCAAGCTTCGGCATAGTATATTTTTTGTTTGAAGACCAAAAACGCAGTGAGAGTATTGATAAAGGAAGAAAAGAATTATGATTACGGTATAAATAAGCACTTGAAAAATAAGTATGGACAAGTTGCTTACCCAGGCATCAACATAGCACCTCTTTTATATAGACATCTTTCCTATCGACTGTTTTCAAATTTCGCCACAAGCTTCGAAAACAGTCTGTGGAAATGTTCAAAGCCTCTTCGAGGTTGGTAAGTCAGCGCCTCATATACGTTTCGCACCACTTCATCAGAGGCTCAAGCCCCACGCTGAACCCATCTCAAAACAGGGATGAGAGACTTTATAGTGATAGCACGTATATTTGTAAATGTGTGTGGGGCGTGTGACTCTGATGAAGCGGGCGATACTACCGAAGCGTACGCAAGCTACTGACGTACGAACCTCGAAAAGGCTTAAAATATCTCCACAGACACCTCTTTCAGTTTTATGCAGCAGCTGAGTCGACATAAAGACTATTCAGTGCAGCGCTTTTTGGGGTGATAAGGCTTTACAGTCGTCGAGTGTAGCTGACGCCTCATACGAGTGATGAAGACGCGCCACCACATCGCAGAGTGAAATAAATAAACAATGCAGCCGAAAGTCGCATTTTTTGGCTGCAAACGCTCACGAAAATGCGAACCAAACATTAATTGCTTAGAGCACTTGAAAACACACCATCGAATATTAGCACGTGTTTCGAACGAGCACTGTGGTTATGTAGCATACTGCGAATGATTCACTGAGACAAACCAGCAGCTAACTTCACTCCATAAGCATTTTGTATGATATTTTAGAGAAATTGGCATGAATCAGCGTGGCAAAATAGGTTAATCGCAAAATCTTATTCCTTGGCACTTTACTATTGGCCTTCACAGTGCTTTTTCATCATGTGAATCCCACTACTTCTAGCATCTAATCGCTATAACGTCTTCTTTTTGAACGCCGTAAAATGCTGGATTAGAGCGTTTCCTTGCAATCTCAAGGATACGCCGGAATCTGCAAAACCTTTTCATGAATCGTAAGAGCCATAACTGCCTGAGAAGAAGAATTGAAAATGTTTGCATTGAATGTTTTATGGACATCAGTTTACTAACTTCGATAGATATACTGTCTGCACTTTTAAGAGTCGTCATTTAAGTAGAGCATGAGCCAACAAAATCTCGAAACATCACACTTAGATTGAAGGCATGTAGGCAGCTGTTCAGATCTACCGCTTGAATTCTAGTGCTTCTATCATTCAATGCGCTTTTACATTTATGTCACGTGTCACGAAGTTCAAATTTCTTGCGTGCGAGTGCGACTGCTACTATGAGATTGTCGTTTTTGCCTGTGTGAATAAAATTAATAGTGGGGGTGCCGTGGTCGAGTAGTCGTGATGCTCGTCGTGGCGCGCGTGCCAAATCCCGATCCACATACTTTCCGGCAGTCAGCAACTAACGCCCTATGGAACGTCACATCCAAGCTATCCTCGGAATTGCAAGAAGATGTGCTCAAACGGTACTTCACGACGTTCAAAAAGAAGACGAAAAATAAACGAATCGATGTTAGAAGCGTTTGTATCTGCGCTGTGAAGAACTGTAAAGAAGAATCAATGAACTGCCAAATTTCGAATTTCTCTGGATTCTCTGAGCGAGCTAAGCTGTAACGTTGGCACTTCGATTGGAGGCAGCGAGCTGTTCTCAGACGAGTATTACAAATTTCTTAAACCTGCTGGGTGAAGAACTTGATGAACACTGGCACGGCCGAACCAGCACCGCGCACGTGATGAACGGCATCACTATCAGTCCGCTGCCATGTCAAAATCGGAAATAAAAGAGAATATTGACGAGGTGCCTAAAGTTTAAGGTAATCGTATGGTGGTATTAGAAACTGAATTGTGATGAAGCGAATTGGAACAGTATTTCCTTCATCAGCTTCAAAGATCCGGATAATTGAAGACGATCAGCCGTCGGCTCAACTGAGAACGGCGCCTTGTGTCTTTTCTGAGAAGTAAGAGCGTTGATGAATTTCCTGATATTGTAGGAGTTATGTATGAACGACGTGACAACTCGGAGCTGTGTCTACTCATTGTAGTAAAATTGGATAAAAGAACCTCCGTTGTACATCCAATGAGTTGATGTGTCAAAACAGGTTTGGCCGATTTAGCACTTGTACACTCATCAAAATGGGGCTGTGTCCGAGTGGTTGTGTTGGTAGCCGCGGAGTAGCGCTGGGTGATGATTACCCCCTCACCACTCGTTGGCTGTCAACAACGAACGTCCAATGAAACGTCACAGTCAGGTTAAATGCTAGCAGTGGGATTCGCACAGTTCGATGAAAAAACGCACAGTCAACTCACTGTATAAGACAAGTATTGTCTTCGCTGTTTTGATAATTCTGCAAAAGGTACAACATGTTCATGTTCCATTTCTAAACTTACTTTAGGCAGCGCATGCAAAATGTGTCTTACGAGCCTAATATTCTTGTATTTGCTAATGTGAAGAGCTCTTTCAAATGACAATGGAAACATGAAAGCACTGATGGCCTTCAACAATCACATGACACTAACAGTTCTTGACTGAAAAGGAGAAGCGACAATATGAATCTTTACGGTCACTGCATAGTGTGCTTTGAAGGCCTCAGGAAACACTTCTGGAAGGTGAAGCCGATCATTTTCATCTGAAGAAACCCTATATACAACAGACCACGAAGTCATAATTCTATTCTCGTGCTCAAAGGAATCCTCAAAATCGATTGAAAAAATTGAAATTGCGTTATTGGACCTTCCAGCCACCTAAGGGAGACACGTAAAAATCAGGCAGTACAGATTGAACGAGCCCCTGCAATACATGAAAGCTCTTTTTTGACATTCCTTGCTCTAAGACACGTCGATAATAGAAGCAATGTCTATGCAAAAAGTGTTAATCTGGAATTGAAATCTTTACATGAATTTCTGCAACAAGAACCTGCTAGGAATTTTTGATATAGCAAAATTTTCCGTCACCATCGATTCCTTGGTTTTCTCTTCCAGAGTGTGGCGTGAATATATTGCAAGTTTTTCGAATTATTCGCAGAGTTTCCAGGCTAGGTCTACAGAATTTTAATGGTGTTCTGACTCAAACGAAAGCAAGCCGGAAAAGCTACGTTAAGAGTTTGGAAATGGAGAGTAGAACGAAAATAACGAGGAGAAAGTGCAACGGGTAAGGAAAAATAAGAGCTCACAGTTGACGATAACAATTCGGATTTGCTGGCACCATTTGATAAACGGTGGCAAAATTCCAATATTAATCACTGAGAGTGATTGACAGAATCAAGTACAATGACACAGCTGGAGCACAAGTCGTAATAACAAAGGGTACTTTATCAATAGTTGTAACATAGTAATAACTAGTGATTTTCCATTGCAAAAGTGCAATAGCTCATTTACATTATTCGACGATTTTCCTTTGACTACTGAGTTTCTGGGTAATCATATTTTTATGAAAGTATAACGCAACCTTTTGGCACTGAGGTACGTCGAGAGCTTCATCCTTCATGCGCATTCTGTCCAACATGTCCACCTGTACCGTTTTAGACCATTTCGTTTGACCTCAGTCTTCTTAAGCTTCAGAATAAAAACGAGAGCGGACTCATCATTGTCACGCGTCGACTTCATAGTCCTATAAACAAATATATTCAAAAATTTTGGGAATTGTTAGAGGATAACAGCAATCATCAACAATTATAGGATATAGCCCTTTACGAAAGGTCGTTCAGTATGGATGCTCTTCCAATCCTCATCGTCGATGCATGAAAAGCCACTACAAATTGCATCCTCAATAAACAAGGAATTTTACCTATCGCCACTTGCATAACACTTACCTAAAATTGTTAATATACCTTTACTTCGCCTCATTTTATAGATTCCGCTCAAAACAACCTGTTAACATGATAACATGGTTGAGCTCCTTATGATGTCTGGAATAACAGTTATACAGCACTAGACAGCTGATGTTTCGCCTTTCCAGGCTCCTCACTATCACAGGGCACTTCGGTTCAGCCGATTCCGAGGGGACTTTCCCCTACATATAAAGGAATCGACGCCAATTAATAGATCACTGCAAGTCAGGTGACAAAATCCCTCTGGATTGCAGTAACCACTGGATTTTTTTTTCTTGACTTGCGGTGGTCTATTCTTTAGCGTCAAATCCTTTATATGTAGTGGTATATACCCGAGGGATCGGCTGAACAGAAGGGCACCGTGCTACTGATGAGCCTGAGGGGCGAAACAGCATCTAATTCCGTAAAAGTGTCGTACCAGACCTCAAAATAGGTTCAAATGTTGTCAGATTATCATAGTTAATATATTTTGCTATACGTGATGCTCAGCTCATGTCGTAAGCTCATCTTGCACACCTAGTGGTCACGCACTTGCGCGCATCGGAGCACTACCTCAAATTGTGAAAGTCACGTGTACGTGTTGCTTTGGCGAAACATGGTAATCGCTCGGATGTTTACATCTACTTGTTCATTCTGGATTTCTCTTTCAACCTCAACTTCTCGACGCTGGCACAGTAACCTCGGCCATCATAATGTGAAAAAAAAACTTGACATTTCGACTTGGACTGCGCTTGGTCTACATTTTGGTAACTATTCCGGTCGTGTATATTATCTACCTCATTGTAATCTAGCTGCATTCCTGTCATGTCAGCATTGTATCACCATAACGATAAGCGATATAATCTAAATTCGAGAATGGCACAGATGCAATTACTAGAAGTCGTGATAACTCAAACTACGCTAAATTTCCCACTCCACCACTGATACTATGAGAAGGAAAGTGGTAATTTGAGATTGGGAAAGAAGCATTTTTGCGACCAATCAACCCACGACGTCCTCCTGAAGAATTACAATCATGCTGTGAATTTAGTATGATTGTAATCAGTAATCGGCTTCGACGAGACGAGCTGGTTGCTTGGGATCAGCATTTCATGTTTGGGTCACAAAACGGGAAAAACTTCTCAAAAAGCTTACGAAACTTGAAAACATGCCTAAAGGGTCACAGTTACCATACCTAGATACACCGTGGTATATTAGTCATACGTTATAGGTAAAGATTTTAGGGAAGAGGTAGATTTTTGATAACGATGCTAATTGCTTAATCACTAAGTATTTTTAGAGCAGGAAGTTTTTTAGATTTACAGAAAAGATTTGCTTAATCCCATCGATCGCATGTATATTTGTTACACAAAAACTCTTCTTTGAAATATGTTGAAGAAAAACTCAGTTTTTTGTCTGCTCCGTTAATGAAATGTGAGGCTTGGAGAAGTTGGAAATGGATGATATATGCGTCACAGACTGCAGTACATCAAGTTTTATCACGATAGAGCAAGAGAGAGCGATTGAAGAGCACTGAAAGTGATGCCGCTCTCTGCGCGGTGCTGGCACGACTCTACGCCAATGCCATCAAGGTTCACACGCCTCCGTCATCGGACCTATCTGCACCAGACTTGTCTAAGATGATTTCACTTTCTCCATCCAAAGGATAACGCTGCAACATGATTATCTCGGGACTCCGCGTGAAGTCGAAATGAGCAGCTTTCAAAAACATTGATGATAAGTAAGAAGTTATCCAGGCATAAACCGAGTCACAGTGCTAGAAGGTAGACCTCGGCAGCAAGTAGTTGCGAGGAAGCGAGTCAATTTGAAGGGGCGCCAAAATGGAATGTAAGTGAAGATAGATCGTGTGAAATCATTAGATAAATAAAGTAGCTAGAAAATGCACCCAGCATGCAGAGAATTTTGGATTCCTGTAGAAATTGCTGTATTCGATAAATTTCACAATGAATGGAAAGTAAGTCGTTAAAAGTAGAAAGATTTTTTTGCTTTGTTTGGCTCCTATGGGGCCGTGTCGTCGCTTATGTTTCAGTAGGAACGTGTAAGATTTTTGTTTTTCTGAAGAATAGACATGAGATCATCAACAGATAAATTTATACAGTACAGATCTTGCTGACGTCTCGGCAAGGCATTTCACCTTCTTTAGAGCCTGGATAGATTGACACAGCATGCAGCCTACTCGGTCGAACACTTCTGTAATTCAAATAATATGAATTAATTCATGATTTTTTATTATAATTGTACAAACATTTTGTTTAAGCATTCGTCACAGCTTTTCGAATATAACCTATTCTTTTCTTATAGCATGATAAGGTGTTGAATACGACTGCGAGATAGGCCCAAAACTTGATGTTTCAGTTTGCGTGCTCTAACCGACCGTTTCACTTATCCAAGATCTTTCAGTTATTTGATGAAAAGCAGCAAGAGAATTTTGTACATGGGTATGTCATTTGCCTGGCTATGCAGCTTTTAGACGACCCGCCTTCACATCCACGGCGTGAATGTCAAATTCCTAACATTCAATGGGCTTCTTTCCCACTCGTCGTTCACGGAGGACTTCGAATATTCTCTGTGTAAAGTCAACTGGTGCTAAATGATTGTAGTCTTCTTTTTATTAAAAGAAAGTGATTGATTGGTGGCTGAATTGATTTCCCCTGGATCGAATCAGCACTTGGACTTGAGGCAGTGAGATATTCTCACGCAAACCGAGTAACAATTTCCTGACCTCGGTTCTATGAGAGGTTTAGTGAATCACTATGGTGCCAAACCATCACCGCACACTTGATGAACGAAAATCACTGTCCCGCTATCCTTCCTCTCTGCTCGATTACTTTACATTGTCAGAAGCCACGGCACGTTCTTCTACTCACAGCGTGAATCGACTATCTTAACTCTTTCAGAACCACAGCTGAATTTATTTCTCGAAGTGAGATTTGCAGATGGCGCACGATTTGTGTCATCTATTTAGGGTTTCTTCTCTGTTTTGAGAGTAATTTTGGGTTTTTTGTGATGCCTCGATATTATACAATTTTTTTTCCGTGCCGTATGTCTTTGGTGCAAACAAAACCCAAATGTGTGGATAAAGCTCACTAAAAAAAGGCGTTTCCAAAAATCAAACATAATATTAGGACCGAAATTATTTCGGCTATTGAATGACTACTGAGAGTCTTTCGTTTTGAGTGTTACTTTAAACCACGCTGAAATTTCATTGAGCCTAATGATTATTGTTGAGCCATGCATTTGGTCTGTTATGGGCATTTATACAATGCAATACACGTGTTTCGACCGTTCAGTCTCGTCAGTTGCACGCTACCTTATCGTTCAGTCACTTCTCAGGGCTTCTGGTTTCATTATGTAAGGAGTGGATCTCCGAGGAAATGACTGAACGAAAAGGCAGCAACTGACCAGGCTAGAAGGACGAAACACGCGTATTGCACTGTATAAGCGCTCATAATGAGCCACATGCACGCACAAATAACTATCAAGCATACTGAAATTTGAACGTGGTTTAAAGTAACACTCAAAACTAAAGCTATGATATATTCGACGATACGGGCCAAGAGCATTCCAGTGTACAACCGTTCAGTGATCTCTTCGCTCAATGGTGTGTGTAAGTGATTCGTATGCGGTTTCTCTTCGTAAGGGGAAGATCCTGAAAAACTGAGTAAATGTAAAACACCGTGCAACTAACAAAGCTGAACAGTCGAAACACGTGTATTGTGCTGTATAAGTGCCCATATCAGACCACATGCATAACTCAGAAATTGCTGTCAGGCATGCTAAAAGTCTGGCGAAAAATCTTTCCTCGCCGAGGAAACCACGAAAAGGTCCGCAAACCATTTTGGTACACATAGTCCCGGACGGGTTAAAAGCGCTCCACGGATCAAAGAAACTGTACCTAACATGCCATGCCAGACAAATGGAATATCTCTTTTTATTCCGAAGAAATTTATAAATCCATTGTATGCTCCCGAAAATATCGATATTGAATTTTTTAATCGCCTAAAATTGATAGGTCCACTTGAACGGAACTTCGCTTCTTCAATCGCATACACGTCGCTGAATGAAAATACTGCTTCTACGTAAAATAGCATTTCTCTAAAAGAGCTTATGTATAAGAATTTCAGCAGCAAGCATTCGATAACGCAAATTTTCTGCTACTATCAAAATTTCGGCCTTCTCTTGCGAAAAAAGCATCTCTTTTTGCGTGGTCTTGCGTGCGTTCTAAGGGTCAATGTAGAACTCTAAAGTTATCGCATACTATTTTCGAATAAACTAATCATCTTCAACATTTGTAAGAAAACAACGTAAATGAAGCCATAAGCATACATAAACATACTAAAGAGAATCGCGATGGAAAGAGTGAAGTATAAAATAGCACTGAAACATTCACAATTGATGATAAAATCCTTATTCGGTGGTACAATAAAATAAGCCGTAATTGCATTCGACCAATCAGTCACTGAAAACATGGAAGAAAATTTGGCGAAATAACGCAAAAAATTCATTCATATTACAACGGACCCACATTATGAATCTATTTATATCTTGTTGTTATTAGTCATTACAATAATCATTAGAGGATAGGAAAAACGATAACGACTCCGTTACGTAAAAAAAACGCAATAGCATTATTTTAATTTTTTTGACATCACGAATTACCTTCGTTTGATATATGAATTTTGGACAAACCGTATTCCTCTTAATATCGTCCTAAATGCTACTAAGTCATCTCTCTATCATCGGCCATATGAAATCAAAACGTTAGGAGGAAATTAATATCATCGATAGACACGAATTTGCATCATAGTACAAATTAACAAATCAATGCAACAATTTCATGGAGTATATTGCCTTTATGAGCGCATGTGGCGCAGTGGTTAGAGGTGCCCTGCGTCGCACACGAGGTCACTGGTTCGATCTCGCGCTCATGGCTCACCAAGCCATCCATCCCTCCGGGGTAGGTAAATTGGTACCAGACAGGTCTCAGACTTGTCTGGGAGGATAAGCAGCACTGACTCGGTTCAGCGGGAGGCCACCGCGAGTCATTGTAAAGGCCAGATGTGCATTCAATCACCTCAAACGAAGTTAAAAATTGAAGTCGAATGCATGGCGCATCCCTCAGGGATAGATTAACGCCGAGAGCTTTACCTTTATCCTATATTGCCTTTAACGAAATCCCAGTTATCCTTTTCGAGACGAAGCTCTCTCAGTTCTTTCTCGAAATTCCAGCATTCTCCTAAATCTGGTGACAATCTAATGCAGAAATCACTTCAGATGTCTACCTATCACATGATACCCACCGTAAAACTGCTTGTACAGGAAAAGGTCACCGGTGTGTCGTCACACGCTATGATTAATGGACCTTAATCAGATTGAAAAATGAATCTGAGATAAGGCGCCATATTATTTGTCATGCTCAATCGCACTCTTCTTCTACTAATTCCCTTGCCCTTGAATTTCATTCATTGAACCACGAGGGTTTTCTGCACAGACATTATCAACTTTCCCCAGTATTCTTCGTACCATCTCAATGCTTGATAACGATTTTTTTAAACTGCCCATGTGCTCTGTTAGAGGGCAAACTTATAGAGTCCGATACACGTGCTTCGACCTTGGCAATCTTGTCAGTTGAGCGGTACCCCTTTGTCTTTAGCCAATCCTCTTGGGGCGCCCAGTCCCCTATACTAAGAGTAGGCAACGACGAACATTTTACATCGCCCATCAAGTGAAATTATCGCTAAATGAAAAGTATATCATACCTTTATAAATATGATACATTATATAAAGTATGATATACTGACGTACACCAGAGCTCGAGTGACTACGTGTGCGGTATAATTACCTACATATGTAGGTGAATATCCGAACACGTATACATGATTCTGGTGTATCTCAGATATCATCTTTATATAATGTATCATATTTATAAAGGTATGATATACTTTCATTTAGCGATAATTACTTGATGGCGATGTAAATGTTCGTCGTTGCCTACTCTTAGTATAGGGGACTGGGCGCCCCAAGAGGATTGGCTAAAGACAAAGGGGTACCGCTCAACTGACAAGATTGCCAAGGTCGAAGCACGTGTATCGGACTCTATAAGTTGCCCTCTAACAGAGCACATGGGCAGTTTAAAAAAATCGTTATCAAGCATTGAGATGGTACGAAGAATACTGGGGAAAGTTGAATAATGTCTGTGCAGAAAACCCTCGTGGTTCAATGAATGAAATTCAAGGGCAAGGGAATTAGTAGAAGAAGAGTGCGATTGAGCATGACAAACAATATGGCGCCTTATCTCAGATTCATTTTCAATCTGATTAAGGTCCATTAATCATAGCGTGTGACGACACACCGGTGACCTTTTCCTGTACAAGCAGTTTTACGGTGGGTATCATGTGATAGGTAGACATCTGAAGTGATTTCTGCATTAGATTGTCACCAGATTTAGAGAGAATGCTGGAATTTCGAGAAAGAACTGAGAGAGCTTCGTCTCGAAAAGGATAACTGGGATTTCATTAAAGGCAATATAGGATAAAGGTAAAGCTCTCGGCGTTAATCTATCCCTGAGGGATGCGCCATGCATTCGACTTCAATTTTTAACTTCGTTTGAGGTGATTGAATGCCACATCTGGCCTTTACAATGACTCGCGGTGGCCTCCCGCTGAACCGAGTCAGTGCTGCTTATCCTCCCAGACAAGTCTGAGACCTGTCTGGTACCAATTTACCTACCCCGGAGGGATGGATGGCTTGTGAGCCATGAGCGCATAAACAAAGAGAGAAAAAAAAAAAAAAA